>JAQQSQ010002245.1:0-11148 GCA_028627145.1 Eidolon dupreanum | reverse complement strand
TCATCATCATCATCATCATCATCTTCTCCATTTTACAGATGAGGAAGGTGAGGCACAAATGTTTTAAATAACTTGTTAGTAAGTGGTAGAACCAAATTTTAAACCCAGTCTGATACTTATTTAGTCAAACTGCCTTCTCAATTCTCTTGCATTACTGAAGTTTTTATAAGCATGCTTATGAATAATGTGTTATTTACATATCTTGGAGAAATTAAAAACTGTAATAAGAAATGTGAATGGAAAATAAGTAATTTTCTACAAGATGAAGAGAATTTTTAACTATCACATAATTCTTAAGAGAGCCTTGTAGGTATCAATAGTTTTTTTTTTTTTTAAAAAAAGCTTTATTGAGATATAATTTACATATCATAAAATTCACCTGTTCATGATTTTTTTTTAAAGAAATGTCTTAGTTAGAGACTTTTGTTTTAGCTCATGGTAGAAATTTCAAATTTACCCTGGTATTTAGTTAAGTGTCTAATAATTTGGTTTAATTCACCCCACTCACAATTACTAAATACTTATAGAGGAGTCAGTAGATCTTGGGGGCTATAGCAATATGTGTGAAAGTCCCTTATCTTCCCGTAAATTTAATAGCTGGTGGTTTTTGACAATTTGCATTTGATTATTTTGGGCATTTTTTACTTTTGATGTAAATCATGATTAAATTAGACATCATGCCACTACTATTTGGGGGTGTGGCCTTTGGTGATAAATTCAGTACTTTTGCTATCAGGGTTTTCTTTTGCCTACTTCTTTGTTTTGAAGAAGCTATATTCATTTGTGGTGAAGAAAAGACTACTCTTATTTATTATACCTTCTAACTTCATGTCTTATCCAGGTCATCCTAATCTGAGAATTTCCCAATGCATTTTTACAGTCAGAAAGATTCTTCTTGGTTAACATAAAGCTCCACCAGTTCTCTTTCAATGGGGCCCCCTTCATTACTGGATTTCTTACAACCCACGTCGATCCCTCACCAGAGCCTGGCCTGAGTTGACATGATGCCTCCATACATCACAAGCAGAGTTATTTTGTGTAGAGTATTGTCTTTTTCCTTAGGGAACTGAATTTGGTGTATACCATGAGCCAGACAGAGAACATCAATTGGGGAAACAAAATGGAGGTTTCTGGAAGGTTATAAATAATGGGAGTAGGTAATACGATGCCTTCTGGGTTAGTATAGCACCCATGACAGACTTGACTATATTTATGAATGAGTCCTTGAGGCAGAGACCAAGTCTGACCTTGCCTTTGTCAGAGCTGGTTTGTTGTCTGACATGCAGAAAACAATATAGGGCAGTAGAAAGAATATGGACTTTGAAATCAAATATGTATAAATTCAAATTTCAGTTTTATCAGATTGGACAGGTTACTTAACTTTTCTGGGCCTGTTTTCTCACCTCTAAAATGAGTTACTATAGAGATTCTAAAACTTTCTTGTTTTAGAATGTTTTAGAAGGTGTTCTGGTGTTAGTAATTTTTTCACAGTATCTCTAGGCAAAAAAAAAAAAAAAAAAAAGAAAGAAAATGAAAAAGATAAAAGTCCAATAGTCCTGTTTATTAAGTAATTAGGTCCAAATCAACAATTTAGAAACTATGTGAAAAAAGAATACATATAAATTGAAAGAAAATATTGTATTTTTATTTCATTTTTAAATAACCACAATTACTTACCAATGGAATGTATATACCTGTTGAACATTACACAACTTCTTGATTTTTGGAATAAGATCAATCTACATTGATTTTCATACAGTACTTTTTTCTTTTTTTTATCACAGTAGCTGTGGCAAACCCAGTTTTGCAAAGTTTGATGCCAATCTAAGGAATGTAACACCGCCTAGTATTGAAACTGTGAACTAGCTAGAGCTACTTGTTTGTGCAGTGTCAAAAACACTTGAAACTTTAAACTATCCTGTGAATTCACTTGTGCCTCTTGAGGTACATCTGCATGAAGTCTGGGAACCATGAAGTGGAGAGAATTGAAGGGCAGGGATATTGGAGGGATGAACATAATAGTGGGCAGTGCCTGATACATCACAGGCGCTCAGTAAGTGCAGTTACCGACATGTGCTTGTTGAGGAAAGAAGAGAGGGAATATGGCCAAGAACTTGAGCCAATAATTATTCCTCTTAAAAACAAATTCCTCTTAATATGCTGAAACTGCATCTTCTCTGAATTCCTCCTACTCACTTGCACTGATACCTGCTATGCTGCATTTTCCCCCTTACACACACACACACACACACACACACACACACACACACAAACACACATGCATGCACGCACGCACGCAACAAGCGGTACATTGCGAAAGCCTGGGAATTCTACTCGGGAGATCTGGCATGCTTGTTCCAGTAGTTGGGGGGAAATGACAGCCCCTCTGACCATCGAGTTAAGAGGCAGCACATATTAAAAAAATATATTGTATGAGGACAATTTCAACTTGTAGTTCATTGCCAACTAGTGCTCATTGGCGACCAAAACTCATCCTTTGGGTTAGAGTGGTGATAAGAGAGAAGGGTGACTGCAGTGCACTGGAGAGCCACAGCCAGGCTGAAAAGGACAACTGCTGCTCAGCTTCAAGTGATTGTTACCTGATTGTCTAAGCTTTCCAGAGATGCTAGGAAATCTTAATACTACATGAAAGTCCTGATTTTTCAAGTCTTAACTAATGTAAATGAATGAATGAATGAATGAATAAATAAATAAAATATGATGTGGCCTAATGCCATGCAGTTAAAAAAAAAATTTACACCTTTAAGTTAGATTTCACCCAAGGACCACCCTTTTCCATCTCTGAAACCAGCCCAGTCCCTTTACCTCTGGTTGAAAGAGGCAAGAGCAAACTTAGTGGATAAGGCCCATCGAGTGAGTCATTTTTTAATACCCTCTTTCTCTATATGACAAAATTACTTTCAGTCATAATCAGGAAATAAAATGAATAATATTGTTGACTGGAAAAGATATACAGAAAGTGAAATTTTCAGTTTTGACCATTTTATATATAATCATGCCAGGAAAACAAATGAAAAATAAAACAAATATTCAAATAAGAAAGGGAAAATTGCATTTATGTTGAAAGAGAAAAAAAACTTAATCCCCAATAATAACCTATCATGGTAACAAATAACATTAGTTTTTGTTTTTGAGCCTGAACACCATCATAATTGATTTTTGCATAGTCATGTTAAAATTTATCAATTGATCTTTAGTCATAGTTAATTGAAGAACATTTTTTGTTAATTTTAATTTTGAAAAGTTTCTTCCACATGGAGCAACCCAGGTACTCATAACTATGAAAAGTTTTGACTTTAAAATAAGTTTATCAGAGTCATAAAACAATTTTATTTTACATCAATTCAAGAAATCATAATGGGCTTAACATCTGCCAGTGAAAAATTAAAAATACAAATTAAAACTCCATGTGGTCACAGGGAACAACAGAATTTATGGAATTCGAATTGTTTTCTCAGTTCGTAATCCCATGTTTCCATTGTTTATTTTGAATATTGTTTCAATGCAGGAATGTGACATACTACAGAGGTTGGAGAAACAAATTATGTCAGAGTGAGCATTAACCATTACTAACTTACTTTCAAAAGGTTTGTGTCCAAGGCTACCTGTTTAGCTAGAAGTTCTCTAAATTAACTTCTATGTGGAATATAATATCTATTAAAAATAAATAGTAAAAATGAACTCATTTGAAGCATATATATATATATATATATATATATATATATATAGTATTAAAATTCAGTAGTAACTTCAGCATTTGTTTAGAACATAGACTGAGATGAGAGTTTTGGAGGAGGACTATTTCATTAATGGTATTGTTTTGCATTGGTGGTGATGGCGATAAGTAAAATGCAGTCTGAGATTTAGTCAGTCTGGAAAGATGAAGCAAGTTATCCAAGAACACAGAGCTCATTTGCAGAGATCAAGACTGGAACTCAGATTTCTTGTTACCTAGCACTGGGTACCAGTATGGGTAGCATTACAACATGAGACATGTCCTCAGGACTTTAAAGGGGAACTACCTATGGGTGGTGAACACACAATGCAGTATATATATGCCTTACAGTTGAATTGTACACCTGAAACTTACTGGATTTTGTTAACCAATGTCACCATAATAAAATAAATACAAAAAAAAAAAAAGAGAGAGAACTAAAAACAATGATTATTTTACTATTATACCAATTACTTTTTTATTATTTATTATGAGCTAGGCATGTGCTAAGTGCTCCATCTAGATAATCTCAATGAATTCTCACAATAATTGGTCTGTAATCATTATTCCCATTATACAGATGGGAAAACTGAGGTTTATAAAATGTGTCTCATCAGAAAGGTAAAAGTAGGAGAAAGCACACTGATAACAGGACTGACTACCTAAAGCTGTGAGCTCCTCCTGCAGCTACTGCTACCTGTCCCCCACCTCCATCTTTCACCAGGACCACGGTGAATAAAACCTAAACATCTCATCTGTAAATATGATGCATCTTGAAGTTAGAATCGTGTTTCAGATCTTTGGAATATTCTTTTATATATAATAAGAGTTCGTTACAGTTTGACTCTCTGCTTCTTTGCTGCTTCTCTATGTTGTCTCCATAATCCTGAGGTGCTTTATTTTCTTAGAGGGAATAGTGGGGGAGAGAAGAATTTTTGCATCCTTTGATATTGCCAATTCTTAAATTAAGCTTTTGTCTGATGCCAGAGACATGATTCTTCTCTAGGAGACCATGTGCATGAGAATTATTTTTACCCATGAAAGAGGAGCAAAAAAGCCCCAGCTCTGATGTTTGATCAGGTTAGGAGGAGACTGGATTGTTAACTGCTCACCTTCGACTTCTGAGAGAGGAAAGCACGGATGCTTTCACCAAGAAAATAACAAAACCTGAACTGGGAACTTCCAAGTTTTTTAAATTATTTTTTTAAATGTCTATTTATTTATTTATTTATTTATTTAGGCAAAACAACAACAACAACTCAGAGATTTGGGTTACTGCTAACGTTGGAAGCCTAGAATGGACAGTTTTGAGAATATCATTTATGGCATTTTGACCGTGAAACTCAAGGCCCAGGAATTGAGAAATGGAGGCAAAGGAAGCTAATTTGATCTAATGTGATAAAGAAACAGGAATTTCTTTTTTTTCCTGGTGGTACTAAGGAAGTGCTCAAGGGTCTCCAAATTTAGGGAGGTAGAAAAAGGAAGAATACAG
The DNA here is from genome assembly GCA_028627145.1 of Eidolon dupreanum. Taxonomy (NCBI): domain Eukaryota; kingdom Metazoa; phylum Chordata; class Mammalia; order Chiroptera; family Pteropodidae; genus Eidolon; species Eidolon dupreanum. Next base: position 5,920 of record JAQQSQ010002245.1, on the reverse strand, counting down.
GCAAGGGGAGAGAGAAGAGGCTGCAGCATTTGTGGGGGATTAGAGCCTGAGAGGCAAAACAACTAGAAAAGGATAATGGGATGAGAATGGTCCGGGACCATTACCTGAGAGTTTAGGTATTCAGTTGTAAATTGTTTCCTCTTCTGTGTTCTAATCTCCTTAAACTTGTAGTAAATCTGCTACTCACATCAGCTTTGTAAACGCAATTACCTGGGGCATAGGGAAGAGGGGTATGTCTGTGCTGAAGAGGACAGCAGGCCCAGGAAAAGTGACAAGGCATATAGATATCCATGACGATGATCAGAGAAGGAGCTTGGAGAAGAGATGATGGGGACAAATAAGAGATGATAGAGAATGTAAGCATCCCCCTAGCATGGAAATTCCAGAGGATTTGAGTGGTGGTGGTATTTGGCGAGGGATGGGAGGTAGGGGTGATGACTTGAGCCCCAGCACAGAACCCGGTTCTCATTATATATTTGGATGTTAAAGAAAAGTGTGACTTCCAATTTGGAGACACTTGAGCTAAAATGCAGCACTTTAAGCTGTCTCAGGGAAGGGTAAGGCCAGGTCAATTTAGATCTAAGAGGCCCTCCCTCAAGGAAATCCAAGGGTTTGAAGAAGGAAAAACCAATGATCTGTGCACAGACACTCGTGGGCTGTGGGAAGGTGGTCAGACAGCCAGAGGCTCAGAGCACCCGTCTGTGGGTTTATCTAAAGTCTGCGAGGCCAGGCTCATCAAAGAGACTGCTGGCATTGTCAGGGGAATTCCCATCTGAGTGGTGAGAATAAACCAGCACCAGGGGAATGAGGAAGAGAGGAAGAAAGTCCTACTCATTAATAACAAATAGAACCAAAGAATAAAGGGTGGAGTTCCAGGAAGAGATAACAGTAATTTTCTCCCCTGGGAAAGATGAAGTATATGTGAAAATCAATCTTTCATTCAGAGCCCTGGGGTCTATTATTCTGGGGAGAGCTTCAGAAAGGCAGACAACTCACTGCTAAGGGTGTCACCTATGCACGAGGCTACAAATGTAGAGGGCAGAGTAAGCCAAGAAGAGCTCTTACTTGTGTGTGGTCCACCTTCCAGCCTTACCTAAACCACCCTTCTCCCTGCAAATCTCTGATTCTTCTTCTCATGCTAACTCCATCTGGAAGCCTCCCATCTGCTCCTGTCAGCCCTCAGGTATCCCTATGCAGGGCTGACAGTTGATTTATGCACTGGATTAACTGCAGCTCTTCCTTTAGTGTATTACGAGGGTTATTTTTCATAGGTGTTTGCTTTGTGTGCAGTAAAGTCTTTCTCAGGGAAAGCTTAATGGCTAAGAGCATTGAACATGGGTTCCAATCCTGACTCTGCCTCTTTTAACTATATAACTGGGGCAAGTTCATTTACCCTGAAAATGGAGAAAGCAGTAATACCCACCTCACTGAATTGTGAAGATTAAATAAAACAGCACATATAAAGCACTTACACAGGTCAACAAAAATGATCATTCACTGGAACACACACTGCTGGGTTGAGTGTACATTAGGACAACTGCTTTTGAAGATGATTTGGTGGTATACATTAAAGCTGAACATATGTATAGATTATGACCCAACTATTCTCCTGGTAGGTCTATTACCCTCCTAGTCTTTTTTTTTTAGCTTACAAGATCATCATCAAAAGAAATATGTTTTGAGTTCTAAAGAATTAGCCAATAAAGTTTTGAAATACAATCCAATTATAAGTTGGGGACTGTCTGCACTGTTTTATTAATAGTGATATGGTTTGGTGATCTTTGGTACTTAAATTCCTGAGCTTTACTGGCTTGAAGTTCTTGGCATGGTCAGGTTAGTCACGTGGTCATGTTTGGGAATTTTGGGCTCTGTTACGAGAAGAATAATTAAATCTTGGGCAGGAGTTGGCTGATTTCCCCAAATAGACAAGGGTAAGTCCCATGATGCTAGGCCACTAGGCAGGGTTTCTTGGTATGACAGGTATTTCATCGAAATGCTTGACCGATTTCACTGTTGAGAACTTCTTACTCATGTAAAAATTAAACTCTCATTAAATTCTCATTTGGTAAAATTTAACTCAGTGTTCTCTTATTCTTTCCTCAGTAGAATTTTTATACTTGTTTGCAATGTTTTCTCAATAAGGCCTTATCAAAATAATTTTTGGTGCAATTATGAGATTGTCAGTCAATTGTACTTCTTCTTCCCTTCTTCTTTCCTTCTTTCTTTGTGTCTCCTCTGTAATCTGTGTGTGTGTGTGTGTGTGTGTGTGTGTATTACAGAAACACTTTACAGATGACTCTTAGTTGTGGCATCCTCAGTTTGGAAACTTGTTGAATGATGTTGTTGAAATGATACAAAGTTTGAATTTAAGGCACACCATCTTGAATGGTGATGTCCTGTGGACCAGGGCTACCTAAAATATGGTACACAGAGCAATGCCTGTCTGCAACTGCTTGCTGTGATGACATACCTAATAGAACTTGAGAGTAAGCATTCATAAACTTCTATAAGCAATCTCTTAGAGTAATTTTATATCTGTTGAATATGTCTGTAATAATGTTTTCTGAAGAGAAGCAAGTAGTTTGTTACATGCTATTGCTTCTCCTCCTCCTCCTTCCTCTTCCTTTTCTTCTTCTTCTTCTTCTTCTTCTTCTTCTTCTTCTTCTTCTTCTTCTTCTTCTTCTTCTTCTTCTTCTTCTTCTTCTCCTCCTCCTCCTCCTCCTCCTCCTCCTCCTCCTCCTCCTCCTCCTTCTCCTCCTCCTCTAGATATTAAAGTTCACTAGATTCATCTAAGATACATAAACAATTGCTTCTCTCAGTTAACACAATGGCAACTTAGTTTAGACTATTGTTGGAGGAAGTCATCTAGAGGATGTGACTGCTGGTTGACTTGGGGCCTGGACCTGGGTGGTCAGAGGCTCCTCATCCCTTTTCCTGTCTTCAGAGTGTACGTTCCGCCCACACCTCCTGAGCTAGGAGCCATTAGAAGGATGCAGCACTGAGAAAGTAAAGTAATGTTGAGACCATCTGAACTAATACGTGACAGACCCAGTTAAGACCTCTATATAAACTTTAAGATTTTGGTGGGCCTGTGTGGAAATTTCCTCTTGTGGCTGTCCAGGACAAGCCTAAGTAAGTTCCCTCACTTATCGAACTTGCCACCCAACAGTGTGGAGTGACTTGCCTCTTTCTCCCCAGAATGTTTTCTCTGTTTCTTTGTTTATTAATTTATTCACTCATCAAGGGTAAAAACTTCAAATTCCAAGAGTTTCTTATGCCTTTGATAAAACTTTGGTTGTACCCAAAAATACTTGGTGAAAAAAAAAATTCATTTTACCAATTATTTTGACAATCTACTGCCTCAATAATAGACATATATACAATTTCTTATCAGGTGTGGGTTTGAAGGCTGGTTTCTGGGTAAATACAGATAATAGAATAGCTGCTAGTCCTTGCCTGGATGCTCTGGACCTGCCTGCATTTTCCTGTATGAGTAGGAGCAACAGCTACCACATACCAAACACTGTGTTTGCTAAGCTGAGCTCCCAGAGACCACATCATCTGCTCTCAAAAACCCCAGTCCAGGAAATGTCCCTTCTCTCAAATGATCTATCTCTCAGTAGCTCTACTTAATAATGAACTTTCTGAAGAATAGCATCTGGCAAAATGGGAGAAGAAAGTGATGTTTTGACTTAGAAGACTGTCTTTTATTTAATTTTAATTTTAAGTATGTTGATTTTATTTGTAAAAATTACTTCAGATGAAATAAAAAATTAAACTCAAAGTCCCACCATAATATTAGAAACTAATATTAGAACAAACTTTCAAATAACAGCTAACTCTAGTGCCAGTGCTTGTTTTTCTTAGCCTCAGTGGTTATACACAGGCAGACTGCTGGCCCACAGTCCAGTTGAACAAAGAATTAATTATATAGGACTGAATAAATCAATATGGAAAATTTTATTTTTAAAATTTATTTTAAATTTCAAGAAAAATTATCAGACTTGGAAATGGGTAAATAAAAGAGCATGGTCTAGGGCCATGCTACCCTGAACAAACCTAATTCTGTCTGGTCTTGGGAGCTAAGCAGGGTTAGGCCTGGTTGGTACCTGAATGGGAGACCACCTAGGAAGACCAGGTGCTATAGGCATAAAAAATTAAAAAACAAGGGACTGTAAGCTGACAAGATCCTTGCAATCTGTGAGGTCAATCAAAGGTTGCCTCATCTAAAAAATAAAAATAAAAATAAAAAAAATTAAAAGAGCATGGAGTGTTCTTTTGGTGGAATATTCTTATTGTCTAGCTAATTCTTCAGGAATTATTTGATTCTATTTCATTATTTGACTGTCTCTGATTGACTAAGCTATTTTATGGCTCTGTAAGGATAGAAAGTAAGTTGTAGAAAACTGATAACAATGAGATTGTTTCCTGTCCACAGTAACACACACAATCTTGTCCATAGAAATGCAGAGGCATATTGTCTCTCAGACGTAAAATTTTGAAATGTAAAATTTATATTTTATGTACCTGTAGGAAATTAATCAGTTTTGCATTTATTAGTAAATCATTTCAGCATGCATAATTACATCTGTACATTGTTTAGAATCTCTCACGAGTAACCCCATTAATTAATTATATAAACAAATTCTTTGACACATATTCATTTTTGTTTGTTTGGGGGTCATGATTTCACTTTATAGGAAGTCATAGTTTAGCAGTTTTGGAAATTCCACTAAGAAGCCTGAGTGAGCTCTCTTGACAAAATATTAAGCAAACTGAGTTTCGGAAGTTTACTAATGGTTGCTTAACCCGGGCATGCCCTTCCTTGGCTTTCCAAATAAATTTCAAGTAACAATAGAACTTTACCTTTGCTTATTCTCTGTTTCTCTAGTTCTCTCTCTCTCTCTCTCTCTCTCTCTGTCCTCCCCCTCTCTCCCTCCCTTCCTCCCTTTCTCTGTACGAATTTGGTTTTCACTCTGGTTTGCCCATAGCCAATAACTTATTCCCAATTGGTTGAATCAATACTTGGGAAATTGGTTTTATAGAGCAACACTTTGTGATCTCTGTAGATGACGGAGATGAATTTTCTGTTGCAACAGAGAAACACAGAGAATCTGGTTGGCTAGTCTTTTTGTTTGTTTGTCTGTCTGTTCATCTATTTGTGAGCTCAAATCAGTTCAGTGGGAAGGAAAATAGCTCTTTGAGATCTAGATCAGTTAGTTTCTGTATTTCTGTATTTATTCTTGACTCATGGCTGAAGTGTGAGGCTGAAGCCATAAGGTTTCTTTATGTACTTATGTGTGTATGTGTTAATGTCTATAAGTGAAAAAGGCCCTATTCTTTGTTTGTGAGAATGAGAAATGCTCTCTAATTTCTCAAAAGTATTAATGCTGGAGGGTATTAATAAATTAGATATAATGTCTTTTAAATTAAAGAAACTCTTCTGATTTTTTTATAGAAGTACATAAGCACTTATATAATTCTAATATTTCTAAAATTCACAGAAAATAAGCAAAGTGAAGTTTTAATATGGTAAGTATATTAATTTTTTTCACATCCTTTTTGTTCAGAGACTGTTAACTCAGAAACATCTTACAAATTTAAGGTTACATAAGTCCCAGAGATGCTGAGAGCCAGATGTTAAGTTTCTGAGGTGTCCCTAAGGTGAAGAGCCTCTGGTGAGGATGAGAAATGAGAGTGGTTGGGTCCAGACTTTGTCACCAAGCACCCTGCCCTGAGGTGTGTCAGTTCCTTTCCAGCCCCTAAACTCAGCAAGAAGGCAAAGGCTATGTGGGCCTTCATCCTTCTCCTAGCCAGGGAAACTGATAATGTGAGCTCATAGAGGAAATTAGTGAGACATCTGGGGAGAGTAAGATGTCCAAAAGAAAGTTAACGTACTGAAAACCTATATCTGAATATA
>JAQQSQ010002244.1:0-11149 GCA_028627145.1 Eidolon dupreanum | reverse complement strand
AATCTGCTCTCCGGCTGGGGCAGGGGCGGTGGGCTGCGTCCCTGCTTCTGAAACTTGCTGTACGACGGCGACAGTGGCTGACGCCCGCTGCAGCATCCCGGCCCGAAGCAGCTGTAGAAACTCGCTTTGCATCGCGACGGCAGCTGCCACACGGGGTGACGCCGAGTCCGCTGTGCAGACACTGCGTGTACGGCGGCGGCAGCGGAAGTCGCGGAGGTCACTTAGGAAACACGTTGCGCTCCTGCAAAAACCACGTGGAGAGCACGTGGTGATCACGTGGCAGGCGGGGGGGCGGAGAGCCGCGTGGAGAGCATGTGACGATCGTGTGACAGGCGGGGTGGGGCAGAACGCGTGGAGAGCACGTGGCGATCACGTGGCAGCCACGCGGGGACCGCGCGTGCGCACCCTCCAGCTGAGCGCGTTTTACGTGAACGATGCACAGCGAACGGCCGCGTCCGTGCCCCGGAGACTCGCTTTCCCCGCGGCAGCAGCTGCAGCGCCGGCTCCGCCTCGCAGCCGAGCGGCCGCGTGTCCCTGGCGGGGCTTGTGTCACGTCACCGCTCAGCGCAGCTGCCACCCGGAGCCTGGGGCGCAGGCTGTCGGGGCGAACGTGGCCCCGGGCAGCCGCCCGCGCGCCGCCCCGCAGCTGTCAGCGCGCCGCGGGGCGGGGACGCGCTTCACCGCGGCGGCCGGTGTCACGGCGCGTCCTCCCTTAGATCAGTTGCCTTTCAGAAAACAGCAGCTACACTTTGGGCACATTTCAAGTGTCAGGCCGCGTCTGCCATTAGGGGACCTGTTCCACAGACCCTGTCCTGCAGATGTCTTTTTCCCAGATTTTGTCTTTAGAAAAGAGATTTATTTTTATTTTTTATTTTACAATGAATGCCAATTTATCTATTTTTTTTTTTTAATGGATGGGCTTTATTTTTCGTTTATGATCCAGGATTGCAGAGATGGTTTTTTGTGTTTTCATATAGAAGTTTCATAGTTTTCGCTCTTGTTTGGAGCTCTCCAACGCATTTTGAGTTAAATTTCGAATATAGTGTGACGTTTTGTTGGTGCGTTATTGCAACAGCCAGTTGTCCCAGCACTTGTTGAAAAGACCTTTTTTTCTTTTGAATTGTCTTGGTACTTTTGTTGAAAATCAGTTGACCGTAAATACAAGGGCAGATTCCGGGTTCTCAGTTCTTTGATCAGCATGCCTATCTTCATGCCAACATGTACCCTCTCGTTATTACTGTGGCTTCGCATAAGCTTTGAAGTGGGGTAGAGACAGTCCTCCTCAGTCTTCTCCTTCCAAACTGTTTTGGCTACTCTGGGTTCCTTTTTCTGTGGATTCGCGTGGCCATCTTGTGTCATTTCTTTCCGGCCCCGGGATTTATTTTACCATTTATCATAAGACAGGTCTGTTAACAACAAATTCTCTTACACCCCTTCCCTCTGGAAATGTTTTTATTCCGCCTTCATTTCTGGACGACAGTCCTGCCGGATTCTGGGTTGACTTTTTTCTCCGTTAGCACTTTGAATGTGTCATTCCACCGTCTCGCACCGGCTCCCTCATTTCTGATAAGAAGTCGGCCGCTCATCAGCCCTCCTGTTGCTCCCGTATGTGTGGAGTTCTTTTTCTCTTGCTGCTTTCATAATTTTCTGTGTCTGATTGTAACCACGTGGCTGCCATGAGACAGCAGGTGCCGGCAATACACCTGTCCTCGCATCCTTGTTCATGACCCAGGTCCCAGCAGATGACACCAAACATCCTGTCCTTTGCTGCTCCCAGCAGTGAGAAGAACAGTCCAACCAGAAGACCCTCCAGGTACCTTCGGTCTCTGAGATGGGAGAGCAGACCCCAGGATCATCTTCACTCTAAGACCATGCTGTGTAAGGGATGGACAAGCCTCCAGAGCGCCGGATGGGATAGGAATTAAGGAAAGGAGGATTCATGCCCAGGAGTGGAGCTGGGAGAAAGGCATTCAGGCTGAGTGGTCAGTGGGAGCCAAGGTGTGGAGGCTCAGGGGTGTCTGAGTGGCACGTGCTGCTGTCCACTGGGAACAGGAGCACAAGCAGCCGGTGAGGCTGCAGGTGCTGGCTCGGGTGTGTCCACGCTCCATGTCACAGTGACGTCATCATTTTGCGGATGCTCCCTTGCAACCCTTGGGCCTCGCACCCGGAGTCACTAGCCACAGGCCTGGCTCAGACCCTCATCCCAAGGCCGGGTCTGACTGCCCTACACTCTTCTCCAGGGCTCGACTCTCCCATCCACCAAAGCCAGGGCCTGCTCACCTTCCCAGGCCGCTGAGAGGCTGGAGCGTGGGAAAGCGCTGGGCTCCAGGTCCACGGCCAAAGGCACACCAAGGTCATTGTGCCAGCCCAGGCTGCTGGGTGCTCGCCACGCTCTGGCGCCCAAACAATGCCCGCCTCTGAGCAGAGCTGTGGGTGGGCCGTAACCGTGGCCAGGGGCCCTGGGAGGCAGCAGAGCCAACTGCCCCTCCCGTGTCTGCCGGGCCTGCGACTCTGGTTACGGCTTTGTCTCTCCGGCTGGAACGGGTCCCAGGCTAGGGGACTCTGAATGGCAGGCTGTCAGGGAGGCAGGGAACGGGGCTCTTGGCTGGAGAGAGGGCTAGGGTTGAGGTGAGGATGAGGAGCTGTTCCCAGGGTCCTGACACCCCAGTCAGATTTGGGTCAGGAGGCGGCCTGGGCCACCATGCCTGCTGGCAGTCCCCACCCTCTGGGCTGCCTCTCCATAAGGCACAGGGCCTGGTGCTCCCGGAAAGAGGCTGCCCCTTCTCCAAGCTCTGGGATGTTCCAGGCAGCTGGCCAGGGTACACGGGGTCCCCTCCAGGCATCCCCCGGGGCTCCCTCAGCCTGGACGCGGCACGGCCACCGGCTCTGCTCACTTCCCTGCCTGTCCCAACACCCCTATACACATGGGGGCTGGGCGTCTGCCAGGGCCCGGGGCAACCAATCCATCTCCTGCTGTGGGGGTCAGAGTCCCCCCAAAAGTCATGTTTCCAAAACTCGTGTGTGCAAAGTCAAGACCTCATTAAAAAAAAAAAAGGAGAAAAGCAACAAAAAGAGTAAATACATGCATTCTTCAACCCCAGCCATTCGTCTCTCCAGGCCCTGGGTCAGATGGCCTGGGTTCAGCCCCAGCTCTGCCATGACATGCTGTGTGACCTCAGGCAGACGGCTCCCCTTCTCTGCGTCTGAGATCCCTCCTCTATGAAAGTCAACAACGGGACCGACCCCACAGGGCTCTTGGGAGGAAGACAAGTGAGGTCATCTCTACGTGTTTGCAGAAGGCCATCTGCGGGCTGAGCCCAGGGCCTGGCCGTGTCCCCGCCTCCACGGTCTCCTGCCTCGTGAATCTCCCTGACTGGCCGCCTTTGGCCAGGTCTGCCCTGGAGCTGGGCTTTCTTCAGCCCCCCAAAATCCTCACTAAGACCCCTAATTGAGAGTGAGCAGAGAGGGGAGTGGATGTGGGGGGGGGCCCAGACTCTAGAAAGCTGCCCCTCCCTCAAGGAACAGGACACGATGGTCAGAGGTGCTACTACCTCCCCAAGCTGGGGATGGGACCCTGCCCACCAGACGGGCCTCCAGAGGGGTGGCAGGGTGGGGAAGGAGAGCCTCGGGGGAGGGTGTCTTGCCTGTCCCAGTGTGCCCCTCGGCCACCCCCTCCATCACGCGGAGCCTCCTCAGTCCCCACCCAGGTGCTCTGGGCTGCTCTGCCCATCGGGGGTGGGGGGAGCTGGCCCAGGCCACACTGGAGGGGTGAGGGAAGTCTGGGGAGGGACTGTCCCCCTGTCTGCCCTCCCCACCAATGGGGACCCAAAATCTGGCTGGAGGCTGAAACACCATGAGGCCACCAGACCCCACCCCCATCTGTACAGCAGAGGCACCACCCACAATAATAACCAAGGCCAAACCCAGAGAGGAGGCCCGGCTGAGCCCACCTCTGTAGGACCCCACCCTCCATGGGCCTCGGAGGCCTGGACAGGCTAAGCCCCCAGGATCCCCCAGGCCAGGATCTGTCGGAGTGGACAGCCGAGGCCAGGCCCCAGCACCAGTGACCCCTACCTCCTGGAGGGGAGCCAGCTGGCCGGGAAGACCCGGGCCGGGGCTCAGTGCCGACTCGAGGCATTTGGCCCGCCCAGTCAGTGCACTGACGCTGGTAGTGGGGACCTGGGGTGCCCTGCAGAGCAGGGGTGCCAGCAGGGGGCACTGCGCCCCCCCCATTTGGACCTCCAACCTCTGGCTGTCCTGGGGCTGGGGGGTGGGCAGAGGGAAAACCTTCAGGTCCCATTCAAGAGGGGTGCCCCCAAGGAAAGAGGACCCCCACTTCCAGCCTGCAGAGGGGACGTGATCCTCCTGCAAGCAGCCCCCACGATGAGGAGGACCCTCACAGGTGTCCCCCGCTCCCTGCTCATCCCACGTTGACCCCTCTCTGGGCCCTCCCTGCTCCAGATGCTGGGCAGAGGCCACCCCCCCCAAACCCTGCCTTCCGGGGGTTCCTCCCGCCCAGGGTTCCTCCCCCAGCCCTGCTCCACGGCACCCGCGGCCCCGAGTGTCCCCCGCCCGTGCCAGGTCCGCTCTGGTGGGACTCCTGGTTGCAGCACGCGGGGCGGTGGCCCGGCCGGGGGCAGAGCAGGGGACGACGTGGTGCTGAAGAGACAGCTCCAGCTGACGGCCGGCGGGAGGGGGCGGGGACGGGAGGGAGACCGCCCGCCCCCCCTCTCCCCCCCCACCCCCCCACCCCCCCGGCAGCGGATGGGCGCCGGGCTGGTGGGAGGGGGCAGCCAGGACAAGCGTCCCATCCAGCCACCCCCTCCCGCTGTCGCACCCCCTCCACGTGCCACACGGCCTCCCCCTGGAGCCCTGGCGCCCCACAGCCCCCAGGATTATGGGGACCGGCCATTACCCCACGTTGCAGAGGAGGAAACTGAGGCTTCTGAGAAGGACCGTGAACAGGGAACGAGCTCGGGTCAGCGACGTGCAGCTGAGGTGTCCAGGCTGGGCGCCGGCCGTCCAGCGAGATTCACGGAGGCGGGATGGTGCTGAGCGGCTGCTGCCGGCCCACGCGGGGGCTGCGGGTGTCCACTGGACCCACGCGGGGGCTGCGGGTGTCCGCCGGGCCCACGCGGGGGCTCTGTGCCCACACCACTGGGACCTGCCACTTCTCTCCTTGCAGGAGCTGCCCGTGGGTCCAAGGCGGTGCCCTGAGCGGGGAGGACGCGCCCTGGGGGTGTTGCCGTGGCCCCCTCAGCCCCGCCCTCGTGGCGGCATGAGGGGGGCCGTGGTCCCGGTGCTCAGCCTGGGCGTGCTGTGGGGGAGCCCTCAGCTGTGCCAGGCGGGGCTGGAGCCCTCTGTCCACAGGGCCTGACAGGGACCTGCTCTGGCCTGACCCCCTGCTGCCTTGGCGGGGAGGGGATGCGGGGCGCACGTGGACAGCACCCTACCACACTTGCCAGGCGCTGTACATGCCTCACAGACACCCCATGTTACAGAACTAGAGACTGAGGCTCAGAGAAGTAATTTGCTCAAGTCCACGTGGCATTTAATCATTCCGCCCTTCTACCCGGTGCTGGGTGCTGGGTTCCGCGGTAAGTAAGGCAGGTGGGGCCTGGCCGTGCCTGACTGTCCCTGCCACAGCCTCTGGCCTCCAGCCCCGGCTGCCATCCTGTGGGAACGAAAAGCCCACCCTGTCCCCATGCTGGGAGTGAGTGGGTCTCTGCCTCCCGCAGGGAAGGGGAGGAAAACGAGTGTCTGGAGCGCCCTCTGCTGGGCAGCCTGTTCCCCGCAGGGCAGACGGGCTTAGGAAGGGGCTAGAATACCCGGACCAGGAAGGCACCCCTCACTCTGGGGTGACCAGTGGCCTCTGCCCTGGTGGGACAAAACAGAGCAAAAGGTGTCTTTCGAGCAGGGGTCTCCGACTAGTCATTGGGCTTAGAGAGTAATGCCTTGTTTAGGTCTCACTGTAGTGGCCAGTTTTTAAAGATAGAGATATCGGACCATTTAACGTCACGTTTTTTTAAGTCGGGAGATCTGCCCGCCCTGGACGCACTTTTCCTTGTGCATCGCTGGACCAGACGGAGCTGACACGAGGTGGGTCCCACAAGCCACAGACCCCACTCGTCCCTGTTGCTTGCACCCACCGGCCTCGTGTACTCGTGTGGCCCCTTGGCGGGTGCCACTCTCTCCTCGACCACCCCAGGGCCCGGTGCCTGGGGCCAGCCGGAGCTGTTGGGAGCCTGTAGACCTCACCGTCCAAGGGTCACAGCCTCCTGGCCAAGGCAGCTGTGTCCTGGCCCCTGCCCCACCCCCACGCCAGACAGAGCGCTGAGGAGACACAAGTGCTCTGTGCTCCAAGAGACGTGGCTCAGCTCTCCAGGAGCAGGGCCACCCGTGTCACCTAGAGCCCCTGAGCTGGAGCACAGCACCCTGCCGACGCCTCTGGGTCTCTGAAGGGTGTCAAGGAATATCTGGCCTCCTTCCAAGGAGACTGTCCTGGTGTAGGGAGGGGCGGGAGGGGGTGGGGAGGAGTAGATTTAAGTCGACTGGAATTTGCTCCCAGTTGGCAGGGACGTGGGCTACTGTGGTAGGTAGTGAGCTGCCTGTCCCTAGCAGGATTCAAGCGGGGTCTGGTTCCATTTATTCATCAATTTAACAGATATGCTTTGGGGCCTGAGAGGTGCCAGGCCCTGTTCCAGGCAGGGGGGTGCAGTGGTGAGCACACGCTCTGGCCCCTGCCCCGGGGCTGACCGTCCAGTGGGGGAGGGCTAGCCGGCAAAGCTGTGTCGATTCACGAACCACGATGGCTACTTGGGACAAAGGGAACAGATGCAACAGTGACGAGGCATAAACAGCCAGGCGCGGGAGGCGTCTCTGAGGGGCAGCACCCGGGAGAGGGGCCTGAGCAGTGAGCCAGCCAGGCTGAGCCCTGGGGTGCGCAGGGCAGGGGCAGAGGGGCGGGGGCAGGGGTGGGATTCGTCCTCGCCTCCAGTGCAGGGGCCAGTTATGGGGGTGGGGGTGGCTCTCGTGCCTTTCCCTAAGCCCGTGGTTCGTGTGTTTACTCAGCCTCCACACAACAAATATTTCCAGAGTTCAAGGTGCTGCGGGGTAGCTGGGGCTGGGGGGGGACCTGATTCCTGACCCCCAGAAGAGACCCAGAGAGGGTGGGCAGCCAGCTCAGGTGGCAGAGCAGGGCCTGGCGGCATGGGCGGCACCAGCCCCACAGGCGGGCAGCCTGGCCTGACCGCTGCGCCAGGCAGGGCATCCCGCGCAGCTTAACCCTTTTCTGTCGCCCAGTGCTTCCCAGGGCCCGGGGCCAGGCCTGCTGGACTGAGGTCCCCTCGACACAAAGGGCCAGACCCGCCGACGGCGGGGCGGGCGGGGGCTCCCGGGCCAGCCGCGCTGCGCACACAGGCAGGGAAGTGAGTGGAGACAGGCAGGAAACTGCTGCTGGAGGCCGTGGCCATTGTCCACCTTGGGGTGGGGGCGCCATTGTCTCCCCCTGCTCTGCCAGATGGCCCTTCAGCTCTGCAGGTCTGGGGGTCTCTGGGCCCTCCCCACCCCGGGCCCCACCCCGCTGCTGACCCCCCCCCCACACACACACACAGCCTCAGTTTCCCCATCTGCAAAACCTTAGAGAGCAAGACGTTTGAGCCAGACCCAGGCGCAGGTGACAGCATGGCAAGTGCCAGCCACCACTCTGCTGCTTCCCCTGGATCGACTCATTGAGCCGGACGATTCCCGGTGAGCCGAGTGCTCCAGCTGTCCCCAGAGCTCAGACTTGCCCGCGGCCACACGTGGGCAGCAGGGACGGACTCGGACCCAGGCGCCGGCTTCCGAGTCCCGGCGTGAGCGCTTCCCTCTCCTGCCCGTGCTGTCATTGACCTCTCGCCTTCCTTTAAGTGGCTCATGTTGGTTAAATACCTTAGGCCTGTCCTAAGCTGTGACATCCTCAGTTTGTTTTAGATGATTGATACATATAACGTGATAGGTAGACGATAGATATCATGGATGACACACAGGTGATAGATAGATGATAAGTAAAGTAGATTGATGGATAGACAGGCAGGTGATAGATGAGACAAGCTGGGGCCCTAAGCCAAGGCGGGAGGCTCCCGGCTGCACTGGCCCTCCCCTGATCCGGCCCCTTCCCTCCCCCCCATCCTCCCCAGGCGCAGGGGGGACGGGGAGGGGAGCACGTCTCATTTCCAGGTGGGAAGAGGAGAAACAGGAAGGTCCCCTTCCCTCCCCCCACAGGAAGCAGGGTGAGGAGGAAGCTTAGGGACCTCCCAGCAGACTCTCTGGGACTAGGAAGGATACACCCCAAGGCCAAGGCTGGGAGGGTGTGAGCTCAGTGGTCCTGGGGGCGGGGACCAGCTGGGACCTTCTGACCCCAAGGTCGAGGTCAGGAGCCCTCTGCTCCACCGACCTCACCTGACACCACTCCCCCCCAAACCTGTGTCCATCCGGGCCCCACCCAGACCTCCTGTGTCCTGGGGGTGAAGGGGTGGGGTCGGCCCACCCCCGGGCACAGGCCTCAGTGCTCAGCCCCTAGCCCTGGCGGGGTGTCTGGGGCTGCGTGGACCGCCCCAGCCCGGCCCCTCACGGCAACCACGCTCCTGCAGCCTGCTCAGACTTTATTGAAGGTGGAGCTGCGGTGGGGCCCCCGGAACCACAGGCCCCTTCCCCCAACCTCCCCGCAGTGGGCTCCATTGGCCATTCGGGGGCTGATGGCTGAGGCTCACTCCTGAGACTTCGGGCGCAGCTCAGTAGCCCCCATCCCTGCAAGCATCCAGGACACGGTCAGCTCAGCGCCGGCCCCAGCCGGGCACAAACGGGCTGGGTGTGGACAGGCTCGCCGAGGGGCGGGGGGAGGACAAGCCGACAGCCCTCTCCCGGGTTGGTGGTGGCCCTGGGGCGCTGAGCTGGGGAAGGGGGGCTGGATGGGGGCGGGGATGGGGAGCATCACCCCAGCTCCGGGGGGCTGGGGCGGGGCCAGGCGGGGCGGGGGCGGGGCCTGGGGCCAGGCGGGGCGGGGGCGGGGCGGGGCCTGGGGCGGGGCCTGGGGCGGGGCCGGGGCGGGGCGGGGCGGGGCGGGGCGCATTACCCCCAGCTCAGGCCCCTCCTGGCCAGCTCCACCTGGGCCAGGCGGTGGTCGCTCAGCACCTGCACGCGGGTGACGGCCGCCAGCGGCCGGTGGCGGTGCGCGAACTGCATCACCTTGTGCTCCTGGGCATGGACGTGGAAGTGCTGCGAGTCGGAGCTGACCTCCATCTGCGGACAGGGCGCCAGTGACCCACGGCCTGCGCGGGGCCTGGGCCCTTCCTGCTCCCGGTCCAGCTCCACACGCCCTCCCAGTCCCCTAAGCTCAGCCAGGCGGGCCCAGGTCCCCTCGCCACGTGGGGCCCCCCACACACAGGCTCGCCCTGGATGGGAGCTCCGAGTGTCCCCTTCCTCGCTCCTCGGAGTGGTGGCTGCAGCCAGGGGCTGGGGACATCCCGCTGCACCCACGCGCCCCAAGAACCCTGCACCGGCCTGCTCACCTAAACGTCCCCAGGGCCCCAGGTGGGGACTGCAGTGCCACTGGGCCCCAGGGGACACAGTGAGCCTGAGAAGCAGCCAGGTGGCCCTGTGAGTCCAGGGATGCCCCACGCCTGCCTCCCTGCCCCACGGGCTTCCCCCGCTCCCCATCACCTCAAAGGGCTCCCCCAGCGTCAGCGGGAAGACACTGGACACCTCCTCCTGGCCCCAGTGGCCAGCCTGGAAGGTATTGCCCACCATGGTGGCATTGGAGAATCGGGGCTTGATGTGGAAGGCGATGTCCCCCGCCTCGGACAAGAAGTTGATCTCAAACCTGAGGGGCATCATGTGGTCGTGAGGGCAGCAGGCGGCTGGGGAGACTCCCCACCCCAAGCCGAGGAGGGGCTCTGGGAGGGCGCTGTCCCTTACTTGTCCTCTCCAGCGTCAGTATGTCCCTGGACCAGCAGGCTCCAGCCTGGGGCCAGGCCCTCTGCACAGAAGGCTTCAAACTGTAGGCAAACAAGGGGGACAGAGGCCCGGGGTCTGCAAAGGCCCCACCCAGCCTGCCCACCCCAGCACGTGTTCCCCGCAGGACCCTGACCCTGGGGATTGCGTCCCCTCTGAGATGGGGTGGCAGGGGTCTCAGCGTGGGGGTCTGATGGGAGGGTGGCGCTGTGGGGAAGGAGCTCAGGTGACTTGGGGAACCCGAGCTGGCCCTGACCCTTCTCCCCGAATCCAGCCCTCACTCACTTGCAATGCCATCTCTCCAGCCTTTGCTGACTGGCAGAGTGAGCCCCAAGATATAGGCCGGGGGCTGGGCGGGGTACCGAGCCCCACCCCCTGACGGAGGACAGGGCGCACTGCCCTTCCCCGCCCCCACACCCCCACTCCTCCCTTCCTCCCGGCCTCCCCTAGCCCCGCAGGCCCCCATTCAAGCACCAGGGACAGGGGGACAGGCTCAGCCCCCCCATTTCCTCAGGGCTTCATCTGGCTCCCAGACTTCACGTCTCAGGGTCTCGCAGACGCCCTGGGAAGCAGCTTCTCCCCCATCCTTGTGGGTCCAGCCTGGACTGGTCCTCCAGGGTGTCGACCTGGCTCCCAGGGACACAGCCGCCCATTTGGTCAGTGAGGTGGGGGAGGGCAGGCTGGCTTACCACCTCTGCCGCGGCCTTCGGGAAGCCAGGTCTGACCACCTGACCACCTGGGGCCTCCGGCCTGTGTCGCCCGCCGCAGCCCTCCCCACCCCGCTCCCCTCGCTGGCTCAGCTGCCCCTGGCCCAGTGGGGATTAGGCTGGGCGCCTGGTCAGCGCATTCCAGGGCAGGCGGGGGGTAGGGGGGTGGGGGGGTGGGGGAGGGCTTCTCCTGCACCCCGCGTCCTCCGGCCCCTCGGTGCTGAGCTGGGGTGGGGGCCAGGCTGGGCCTCCCCAAGCTTTCGAGGCAGCTGTGGGCGCCTCTTGGCTGCACCGTCCGAGGAACCGGCCGGCCAGGGAGCCGGGCTGGGCGCATGGAGCACCAGGATGCCTGCGTGTGAGCGTGCGGGGGAGTGCGCGTGAGCACGCGCATGTGTGAGTGGGTGTGAGCGTGCACATGGAGCTGTGGTGAGCGTGCAGTGTGAGTGTGTGGG
>JAQQSQ010002243.1:0-11151 GCA_028627145.1 Eidolon dupreanum | reverse complement strand
AAAAAAAAAAAGAAGATAATTAAGCAAAGAGAAACTCAAAGTAATAATGCAGAAAATGTTAAAAAGGTTATAGAAACACACGGCACGAATTCAACTTATTTACTTTTGTATGTCAAAAATGATCATATAGATGTATAAGTAACAGAATATTTTCAAAACTATTAATTTCAGTTAGGATTACTGCTGATTTTATAGTCATCTCATAATTTAAATCTTTCAAATCAAATTTTATCTCTTGATCGGAAAAATAAGCATATGAAATAATAGTTAACTGTGTAATGTATTGCATGTAACTGATAGTCGCTAAGAGTTCAGAAGAAGCAGTGGTCCCTGAGAGAAAGCGATAAAACAGTCGGAGAAAGAAACATCTCGGACATTATTCTGGAAACTTTCCTGTGGCTGAGTGTCCACACACAGCCTGGCTCTGTACTGCAGACAAAAGCGGTTGGCAGATACTCAAAATCGTGTGTGACGGACATAACCCAGTCAAGAAATAAACGGCATCCTCTCCACAAACACTGGACGTTGCCCACATAATTCATAAAATATGATTTAAACCGTAGTTTATCCAAATTCCACGTGAAGAGAATACTGCACTGTGACAACTGCACAGCTCGGTGGACACGGACGTATCCGGACGCCGGATTTGCAATGAACCACCTGTAACACCGACAGATAATGACTCCCCGATTAACAGACAGCGGGAACGACGCAGATGCAGAATTCTGGGGTAACGCTTAGATTCTCATCTTCATCTAAGAGGACACCCCCACCCCTCCCTGGAGTGAGAAATGAGAAACGCACGTGATTTGAGCTGTTTTTCCAATTAGGGATGCGGACGGGCACACATTCGCGATGCTTTCCCGACCCCCGCACCCCGCACCCCCGAACCCCGTGACACACGCTCAGAATGGATCGCCAGGACTCCGAGAACGTGGACTCCGCATTTTGCAATTCCTAACGGGGCGTTTTAACCCGAAGCGTTCGCCAGCCGCTTCGCAGAAACGTGGGCTAGCGATGCTGCTCATGGAGAACGCCTTCGCTAGAAAGCTAGGCAGAATTCCCTCCTCCCGGGTCGCGAGGCCTCCCTCCCCCACACGCACCATTTCTCCCCACTCCTTCCTCCCCTCCAGATATCTTTTCGACTTTCTTTTTCCAAGGCCCAAATACTCGACCTCCGAATATGGAGAAACAAATACATCCAGCGTTCATAGTGCGGAAATGAGGTGACTCAGTGATTGGCAGCATTTACAGACGAGGGAGAGAAGCGAGTAGCCATACTGGGGGAAAAACAACGTTTTTCATTTTGAAGAGTACCTCCACTTCTCTAGGTTTTGGAGGAAGGAAAGGAAGCAGACACAGACCCTGAGGCACCTACGGTTTTGAAGGGTGAGGAGCCTGCAGGACGATTCCTGATGTGAGGATGGATGGAGGCCTCGGTACCGATGAAGCCCGTGGATGGGCGGAGTGACGGAAAAGCTCGTCTCTCCTCCCACAGCGTCTCCAGCGGATGCTTATTTCCAGGTTTATGTAGAAAAGGAAAATAATGCTAAACTCCATTTAATGATGAAAAGAATGAAAGAAAAAGTTTCCTATTTCTTTGATACTTACTATGAAAAAACGTACATCAAGAGAGAGATTATTACCCCTCTCCGACCTGGGGAAAACGTCCCTGGAAGACGAAGGAGAGAGCCGCCGGTGACAGTGCATCTGTCATACTGTAAGCCCAGAATTTTGCTTTTCGGTCAATATGCATTAGTACTCAGTTTTTGTTGATGCACAGCAGTATTAAGAGGAAACCAGGAAGGCGGGAAGCTGCCCACACTGGTGTATCAGATTCCCTTTATGTGGCAGACTCAGCCAATTACATTTCTAGGACAAACACACTTGAAGATTCAGGCAGTTGCCTTGTAAACAGAGAGACCCTGATTCTCAGTAGGTACCGTCATCCCAAACTCAACTCCCTCATCAAACAAGGTAGTCACCACCAATGAGACCAAGAGGGGACGTTTCTCCATGTAAGACATCGACTGTGCAAGGGAATTGGCTCAAAGGACACAACCTACTGACACAGCTGTCTGCTGTGCACGTCGCAAAGCAAGCTGGGTTGGCCTTTTATCACCTTCCTGGGGAGAGAGATGATAAATAGGTAGGTAGGTAGGTAGGTAGACAGACAGACAGACAAATTGATGATGGGTAGACAGATAGATGACAGACAGACAAACAAATAGATGATTGATAGATAGCTATAGATAGATAAATAGGTAGATAGATGATAGATAGGAAGACAGACAGAACAGAAGGAAGGAAGGAAGGAAGGAAGGAAGGAAGGAAGGAAGGAAGGAAGGAAGGAAGGAAGGAAGGAAGGAAGGAGAGAGGAGAAGAGAGGAGAAGAGAGGAAAGGAAAGGAAAAAGGAAAAGAAAGGAAAAAAGGAAAGGAAAGGAAAGGAAAGGAAAAGAAAAGAAAAAGAAAAGAAAAGAAAAGAAAAGAAAAAAGAAAAGAAAAAGAAAAGAAAAGAAAAGAAAAGAAAAGAAAA
The DNA here is from genome assembly GCA_028627145.1 of Eidolon dupreanum. NCBI lineage: Eukaryota > Metazoa > Chordata > Mammalia > Chiroptera > Pteropodidae > Eidolon > Eidolon dupreanum. The sequence continues at coordinate 8,614 of JAQQSQ010002243.1, read as the reverse complement.
GAAAAGAAAAGAAAAGAAAAAAGAAAAGAAAAAAGAAAAGAAGGACTAAAGGCGGTCCCTGGGTATCTTCAGAAGGTGATACTTAGAATCAACTAAATGAAATGAAAATACAGAGCACAATGAACAAGTGAACACTTTTTAAACTTGGAAAATTTTGTAGACAATTTAACAGTATCATAGTTTCCTGCTATTACTACAAGATCCTTGATAAAATTTCAGCTTTTGGGTGGCATCTCAAAATCTGGTCAATACCTGACTTCCAGCACTGACACAGCAGGAAAACTGGACTGGTAAGAAAATCTCTAGATAAACTTTATTTTTATGTTTCCTCCCAGTTTAGCTAATCTAAGAGAGGACCTTATATACTATGCCGATATTTTAAGAAACAATTCCCACTCCTGCCTCAGGATGCAGAGAGATGCGGGCATATGCCATTTATCACTGTAGGGACATAACGGGACATGATGGGGCACCTTGAGGGGGCTCCCTCCATCCCCAGCAGACATCCTGGCTCCCTCCTTGGTAACTGGGGGGAGCGGAATCTCAATGGTTTCGTTTGACTGGATCACACAATCGTACAAAACTAATGGCTGAGCCTCCATCACTACCACATCCTCATGACAAAGAATCGTAACCGCCGGGGCAGCCGTGTGGCTAAAACAAAGCAAAACACAACAAAACAACAACTCTACGTGTTTGTAATACTCTTAAAACACTCCTTCCAGCAGATGAGCGATCATCGTAACACCGTGAGTAACTGCCTGGCTGAGGGACTCAAGTTCAAGTACACCTACGAAAAGATGCTCCATGTACCTCGTTGGCATTTAAACAAGCGTAGATCGAAACAATAACGAGACTCTTTTAAAAACCAGATTGGAACTACCCTCCTGCACCTTTTGGTAGCATAAACAGATACGCGCAAGGAAGTTTGCTGAGTGCAGTGTAGTTTTAATGCACTAATTGTGAAGACGAACTAACAATGAACTCTATACGGCCACCCATAAGGGACCGTCAGCGGCCGGGGTCACCAGAGCGGCTGTGAGCATCAGTACCTTGTGCGTGTGGAAAGGTGCACAGGACATCGTGTTGACAGGGACAGAGCAGACACCACGAACCCCATCCCATCGAGCTGAAGTGACAGGAAGTGGTGCACACGGAAATTCAGAGACGCCTGCGGAACATTTTTTAGAATGCTCAATGGTTATTTTGAGGAGGTGAGCTTGTCGACGATTTAAAAAATACATATTTTTTGGTCTGAAATGTCTACAATGAGTTTTATTACTTCTATCATCAGAAAAAAAAGAACCTATAAAGTAATTTTCATTTGGAAAATGTTAAGGCCGAATCAAGACAGCACTCATTAAAATTTATTATAGAATTATAATATTTTAACAACATTTTCACGATTACAAAATTCTTTGATGAATTACAGATTTCGAATCATACTAAAATATAATTTTTCAACCAGTTAACCTATTTTTTTCTATTTAACATCTTGTGAACATGTTCTCATATTTTCAAAAATTCTTCAAAAATAGCATTTTAATAACTTTTTAGTATTCCTCGTGTAATCGTTTTTTAAAATATTATTTAGGATTATGATATCAAATTATATGACACGATTCTGAATTATAAAAAGCACTTTAGTGAAAAATAAAACTCGGATGGTGATTTAAGGTGAGGTTCTCAAGTTACGAATCATTGCCCTGTAATGCTTAGACTCCAACGAGCCATCTGCTGGAGGTGGGAGCCCACCAGCCGATTCTACTGCAGGTGATCTGAGGCCCACGTTCAAAAGTACTGACATAAAAGCAAGATAAAGTCTGAAGAAAAGTCTAATTGGCTATCTACCTGGAATTATACTGTTCTTTTCCTCAACAAGATAATCTAACCGATGATTTTCTTATTAAAATAATAATAGTGAATAATTACACAGCACATTACAAATATTAGCTCATTTCATCTTCATAATAAACCTCTTACGTCGGTGCTATTATTATCCTACTTAACAAAGCAGAGTTACGTAACCTGAGAAGAAGAGCTCGGCGAGTAACAGCAGAGACGGAAAGGGAACCAGATCTCTGAAGCTGTCTTCAGACTCATGAACACGGCCACAGAACGAGGCTCAGGCCAGAACAGCCGTAGTTACAGGAGGTCCGAGATGAGAACTCGGGTACAAATAGGTGGCTTTGCTACCAAACTCCGCTCTCTCGGCAACAACAAAATTATCTGGATAAACGAGATTATTTTGTTATGGAATTCAGGGGAAGAGAAAGGACACAGTGACTTGTCCATGCTCCTGGTGACGGCCACGTTCAGCATCACCAAGTTTATTACATAGAGACCTAAAGAAAACAGTTCACAGAAACGGCGCGATGTTTTCCTACCACCTGCACTGTTTCTGCTGTTTCTGCTACAATGTAATGGCAGAAGCCGCTAGGTCGCTAAGCTCCTAAGAAGTGGCCTAATTAACATTCAGATTTCTAAAGAGAAAAACAGGGGTGCTCACCCTGAGGGAGAATGCCTTCGGAGAGAACAGGGCCCTTGGCTTAAACTGCAAGGAGCCACTGACCACGTGCATGGGGACCGCTGATTCCCACGCGAAACCACTGCCCATGGGAGGCGGATGGACAGGGAGAGATGAGGACAGAAGGAATGGGGGGCTCGGTCCGCCCCCTGGGGGCCCCAGGAACCGTGGTCACCTGAGGAGCCTCAGATCTGTGCCCCGATCCCCATGCCTCCATCGTCCTCAGGCACCGTCGTGGTAAACGCCAGCAAGCGCCCCCGGGGGGCTGTGTCCCCCGCCCCGGCACCCGTGAGCACCGGCCACGCATGCGGTTTACACATCATCCTGCGCAGGGGAGGGCACAGGGACGACGCGCACGCTGGCCCGTCCCCACACGCACAGCCAGCGACGTGTTTACACGGGGCGAGCCCACGCACACGGCGTGTACCTCATACACTCCTTTACTTCCCTGTCCCCGCGCGGCAGGGACCAGCCTCCCACCACACACACGTGCACACACACGTGCACACAGCACATACCATACACACATGCACACACAGCATGCACACACAGCACATACCATACACACACATGCACACACACACCATGCACACACATCGCACACCACACACACATGCACACATGCACACACACCATGCACATAGCACATGCCATACACACGCATGCACACACACCGTGCACACACATGGACATGTGCACACACCATGTGCACACATGCACACACCACATACACCCACCACACACATGCACACACGTGCACACACCCACCACACGTGCATACAGTACACACATGCACATGTGTGTGCATGCCACACATCGCACATGTACACACACCATACACACACATGCACGCACCCACCACACACATGCATGCATGCATGCACACACACTGTGCACATGTGCACACAGCACACACATGCACATATGTGCGCACACACCACGCACATGTGCGCACACCCACCATATACACACATGTGCACACCCACCACACACACGTGCACACACCATACATGCACACCCACCCACCACACACATGTACACATGTGCACGCACACCGCACACCACATGTGTGCACATGCCACACACGTGTTCGTGCTGCACGTGTGCGTGCCACATGCACGTGTGCACATGCCACGCACATGGACGTGCTACATGCATGTGCACACACACATCGCACCATATACACATGCACACACCATGCATGGGCACACACACACACACTTTGAACTGGCTACAGAAGAGGATCGGTACGCAGACCAGGAGTCCAAGTCCAAAGCTCTACTACGGACTCTTTACATCTAAAAACAGATCCCTTAACGTCTCAGTCTCCTCTCTCTTCCTTCTTTTTGAAATAAGGGAGTTGACTCTACAATCCTCTGCTCTCATTTCTACTCCAAAAACTATGGTTTTAGTAGAACCTCCTACGTCACAGGTGCACCCATATGCAGCCAGCTTCGGAACCCCCTGGAGAGGCCGCAGTTGCCCAAGGGTCTCATTCACGAGCGCCCAGGCCCCTCCTAGCTGGTTTCTCACCGCGGTTCAGCAGTGACATCAAATCCTGAAGTATTTACAGCCACCTAAACTGTCCTTAGAGTGTTCCTCCCAGAGATGGGCAAAATGGTGCCACTTCCTGTTGGTCACCCTTAGTCTGGTGAGCCAGTTGGCACCCGGCACCCAGCGTGAGCTTGGCTCTGGGACTGCGAACAAAGAAGCCATTGAGAGGCGGAAATGCGTCCTGCGAATTGCCAAACGGCGGAAATGCATCCAGGAGAACATATCTTATTTCCAGAATATAAATGAATTAATCAGTACGCTCGCCGCCCACGTGCCAGATACATCCCTGATTAAATTTAATGTCGTGAATTTGTGCAATCACCACCAAGCTAACCACTGATGAAGCGGAGGCCTCCACGCACTAATTCTTGGAATGTGCAGTTTGTTTCTGCTCTCACCTGAAGGGCACATCTTTGAAAAGTGTGCGGGTTAGGGGGGGCGTTCACATTCAGAGCCCCGTCCGAGTTTGTTTCTCAATGCGGCGGGGCCTAACTGCAGGCTGCCCCCTCCTCAGACAGGTGGACAGGGGCCTGACTGATCCATCTGTCGCGTGGCACTGAGTTCCTACCACCTTCTGGATAGGCAGAGAAACCTGTTTGTCACCAGATAATTAGCTGCCTAATTTCCTCTCCACATGTAAAGAAGCCACTGCTTCTTACCCTGGGGATAAAAGTTTAAGGTTGAAATATATCAGAGCTTCCTGTCTCCCGTATCTTACACACTTTAACTTTGCAGGCACGTGGCTGAGAAAGGAGAAAAAGGGTTGCCAAACATCTTAAGAACTGAGATATTTCCAGACTAGTTCTTTATTTTCCTCCCAGATAGATACAGAGTTGCAGATAACGACGTAGATATAGGCAGACAGAGACAGATCAAAAGTTAAGCAGAGTCTGATTTACATAACAAATCCACTTACCAAGTTCCATCACTCAACAGGCACCTTGTAAAAGAATCGAATTTCTGCTCTGGACATAGCTTAAAATTTACTGGCAGGAACTGGGCTGCAATTTCTCTGAACTAAAAATGTTTCCTCTGGTCATCTGTCAAGCCTGTCAAGTTGTAAGCCCCATGGACTCACACTCACCTGAGGGCTGGATGTTCATTCAAAAGGTTATAGAGTTAAAATAAAGCTGAGTGTTAAGTTTTAAACGCTGATATGTGACTTGCTGTGTCAAGTCAAAGCATTACGGTGGGAAGGAGGAGGCCCCCGTTGGCCCATGAGAGAGGCCTGGCTCACCTCTCACAGCTTCTGGAACGTTCCCACCCACCGCGTGGGCCAGCCATGCAACGCACATGTGACTGAACTTCAACAACCACATCCTACACCCCGAGCGCACAGTAAATCTGCTCAGGCCCGAAACACTGACCTGCTCTCTGGCAGGCCACGGCCACCCCGCGGTCGAGTGCTTGGGAGTTCTGCTGCTATGGATTCCAGGTGCTATCTCCCCTCATCCCTCACGGTGACGGCCCTAGCGCAAAAGGCAGCAGGTCCCAGAGGGCACAGATACGACACACAAACACACCTGAAGTCGGTTGTGTACGAGACGGAAAGCCTTGGTCCCACGTGACTCCCGGTGGCCCAGGCAAAATGGCATTCTTTTCGATGTGCACGTGAAAACCCAGTACTCCCCAGCTCTATAATGGGTTACCTAGGGAGGTAAGGGGCATTTTCACAGAGCCACTGAGGCAGCTGAGGGACAGGTCAGCACGGCCAACTAAGAGTGGGAAACTGGGGGGAAAAGATGAGTTAGAAGACACGGTCCCATCCAATCCTGCAATTCTAGGCTTTGAAATTGTCACTTACTCATAAAGCTCATGAGAAAGAGATGAGATAGAATCGTCATATATAACCCATGTGGTGTGCTTATAATACTGCACAAGCATGAAACAATATCCTATTATAATTTGGGATGCAATTCAAATTCCCTTTCATTCCAAGTGCATCTCTCCTGCTTTGATTCGTATCCATCATTTCAGGATTTCACAGACCAGCTGTGAAATTGCTGATTTGTCTCCAGTACACATTCCTTTGTTAGGAAAAGAAAATGGTTCTTTTTGAAATTGTCCTCTTCCTATGAGCAGAGGAGAGATGTACGCATTCTTTTACAAGCACATGCAGGTCAACTCGAAGGAAGCCACCTACTTATTCCTTAAGGAAAAGGCAGCCTCGCCCCAGGAAATGGTTCCTTCGGTGGCCGCTGAGAGCGGGTGAATGCTATCTCGCAGACACAGGCGAAGTGGGCTCCTCGGAAGCATTGGAAATGCCCCTGAGACCACCTTTGCTTCTTTGAGACAAGACAGGTGCACGCCAACAAGTGCATTTAATTCTTAACTGGGTTCTCGTTAGAAGACTCCGATGATAAAGTGGATCCCACCACCGCCGGCTTATATCTGAAGAGCCATAAAAATCACTTCTGCAATTTCATCTTCGCTTCCAGCACACGAGCCCGAAGGCTCGATATCTCAGCGCCTCAAGCTGGGTAACCGCTGGAGCGCGGTGGCAGCGGCCGCTGGGACCGCCGACTCCATCGTCGGTCCCGAGAAGCCCACACACCGTGACCTTCCGGGAGCTCCAAAGAGCAACGCTGTCTTCCAGCAAGGAGGCAGTCTGCAAAGGAGGCACGACGCATTCTTCAAGGACAGTGGCCACCGAATGTAACAGTTCAGTACCTGACCCCAGAGCATTAGGGCTCCTTGTCCCAGAGACACGGGAGCCTCCGTCACGGCCCTTCTGGTCTCATGGGGGATTGTTAGGGAGCGTCAGAAAGCCGTCAGAGCAAAATACGTCAACAGCAGATGCAAAGAAACAGGAACAAACTCGTAGATACAGAGAACGTTTTGATGGGAGGGGGTTGGTCGCTGCGGACGGTCACGGGATGTAAGTCAGCACAGGGGATATAGTCAGAAATATCAGAATAACTACGTATGGGGTCGGACGAGAACCAGACCAATCAGGGTGATGACTTCGTAAATAACATAAATGTCTAATCACTAAGCTGTACGCCTGAAACTAAATCACATTGTATGCCAGCCGTAACCGAAAAAAAAAAAAATTTAAAGCTGATATAAAGAGAAAAATTAGCAATAAAGCCAGTTATTCCTTTACGTATTTCGAAACGTACATAAAGCCTGCCTGGACAAACGGACAGCTGCGCCCCGGGCGTCAGTGCGAGGAAATCTGTACCGATCTGACTGCGGGACTCAGCACAGAAGATGCTCGGTGACCGGAAAGAATCGAGCAATCGCTGGCTACGATTGTTGTAAATTTAAAACTTGTTTTACATTTTTAAAAATCCATCTCAATATTACTTATAGTGCACATTTAAGAAAAGCGCTATTGTTCGATGTCCATTTTCACTGAATATTCATTCGTTCATCGTTTTGGGGTTCCCAGGAAGTTAAGATTGATAATGCAAAATTCTTTTGTTATACTAGCTGCTGCCTACACGCAGTTCATATTCTACTCAGCAATGTCGTATTTTTAAAGGTAGGGTATATTAAAATTAATGTGTGTGGGAGGGAATACTGCTAGTGTTTTCTCCCACAGACAAGAGTTCTCGCGGGGTGCATGGACACAAGATGGAGACTGTGTTTCGGTCTGCTTCACAGCCACGCACGGCCCCGGCACCAACCTCCGTCCCCGGGACTAAGCAGAGCAGCTGTGTGACAGCGACTGGGAACGCCCCTCAAGACAACGGGATTGTGCTTTTCTCCGTTACGCTGCTCGGAGTGTGCCTGTGACCCCGAAGGCCCTGGTCTGCAGCCGCAAGGCCAAGGACACGTTTGACGAGGCCCAGACCCCCGCATCCCGCCACCGCAGCTGTGGATAGCCTACCTGACTCTCGCTTGAAGGAAAAAAATCAACCTTTACCTCATTTAAGTCTCTGCTATTTCAAATTTTCTTTCTGTTACAACCAGGTCTAACCCTACCTAACGTCGTATGAAAAAGAAACGGTATTTAAAGTTCTGATGAGTCTGATTGGGTTAGTTATCAGCAAGTTTGGAAAAGGAGGCATTTGCAAAGTGAAATAAGCATAACACTGCAAAAGTACTTCACATCTTTGTAGACCTCACGTTTGGGGACCTCGAAAATCCTTTGGGCAGGAAAAGGACAGCCGGTAAAATACTCATTTTACACAAAAGAACATGGCACAGAGAGGTGAGGAGACAGGCCCAAGCTTACAAAACACGTGCTTCCTTTCACTAGGTGTCTAAACAGACTGTGCACCTTCCTTCAGCATGAGGATGCTTGTTCCCTCGCATAAAACGGAAAAAAACCCTAAGTGCACTCTGGCAGTTTTTTGTCTGTCTAGAAAGTCTGCAGCAGAGAATGAATCTGCAAAACAAAACAAAACAAAACAAAAAGTGCTTTTAGTTTCCTGAATTATGCGCTGCAGATGAAATTGGCAAGGAAGAGAAAATTATCTGGAAAAATTGCTCCAGTTGGGGATACAGAGCAGAAGACAGATGATGCATTTTAGATGTCTCGCCTACATCACTTCATACAGCATGAGTCTTCAATAAATGGGAAGC
>JAQQSQ010002242.1:0-11151 GCA_028627145.1 Eidolon dupreanum | reverse complement strand
AAAAATATTAAAAGAAGCAATTTTGTAAAAATTCTCCCCATGTATCATTGTCAAATTTTTTCTAGAGCAGGAGTCAGCAAACTACAGCCCAAGGGACAAATTCACTCAGGCATCAGTTTTTGCAAGTAAAGTTTTGTTGCAAATAGCCACATCTGCTCATTTACATATTGCCTACCACTGTTTTCGCAGTAACGCAAGGCCCGTTTGCTCTCCTAAACAGTCTTTCTTTCCCCAGTCTTCAACACAAAAATTCTATCTATCCACTCAAAAAGACCTAGTTTTATTTTCTGTTTTTATTTTTTTAAATGTATCTTTATAGTCCTTTAAAGAAACTGTCTAAATTGCTAGCAACTACTTTTAAAAATTATATGATGGCTAGGTGGAGGGTCAGGGGAGGGAGGGGACAATTGGGGGGATCACTTTATGAACTATACAGATGTCTAACCAATGCACTATATACTTGAAGGCAAGAATGTAAAATTTCAAACACTTTGAAAGGTAAAGAAAAATCATTGTGTTCATCCGGATATAGCAGTTGAGGCACAACTGACAGGAAGAAGAGTAAAGACTGCTGTTTGGAAATAAAAGCTGTCTTTTTAGGGCTTTCTACCTCCTGTTACCTATACCTGTTCTCACTTAGAGACAATTCTTCCTGTCAATAATCTCTTCCTTCTCTCTAGGGCAACTGATCTAGAAACAACCGAAGATGACTCTAAGAAACCAAATGTGTGGGCTCTTCTGGCCAACTGTGTGGTTACTACAAAAAGAATGCCAAGAATCTCACATCCTGTAAGCTTTTGGAAGGGAATCCACTGCCTCTTGTCTTTGTAAGAGATTCCAGTCCCATGCCTCAGAGCTCCCTCGACAGCCCAGGAGGCAGCTTCAACCTGAAGCCTGTTATTTGTTTCTGGTAGAAATATGTCGCTCTCCAAAAAGTAGTGAGTGTGGTTTGTGGGAAATCCTTGGAACTTAGTACCACAGAGACTAGACCTTGGGAAATCTTGTGCCCTTTGGTACCCAGACATCTCAGATAGGCTGCAAGCCTGTTTTCTGCTCTGATTTGTTTTAATTAAGCAACTCCCTCGGCTACTCATTTTTTTTTTTAACAAGCATTTTTAAACAGGCAGCAACTATGTGGCAGGCATAGTGCTCGTCTGGGTAAAGAGGAATCTGAAATGGTTCCTAGCCTTAAAGACAGCTCCACCTACAGGACTCATGCAAAATGAAAATGCAGAGCCACTTGTTTGATAATGTTTAAGGTTTTCAAGATGGTGACAGGTGACAGCTTAGCATTCGACCAAGTGTGAGGACCTTCTAAACACGGGGCACTGTGCAACTCGCTTCCATGAAGCCAGCCCTCGTGATCTAGTAGATGAGACAGACACGAAAGGAGCTACCTTATAAAGTGAGCAAGAAAAGAATAGTGATGCTAAGTGTCTATAAAGTGATGTGTTATAGGCACGTAATTCTAAAGGATAATTGGGGTAGGCAGCCCACAGTTAGGAGGTATTTAAACTGGACCCTACATGAGTGAAGACACTTTTATAGATAGAGAATGTAATCAAATGCTTTCTTGTCTGGAAACAGCACAAGAAAAATTTGGTGGTGTGAGAATGTTGGTTGTGCTAGAGAAGAGGCTGGACCGCCATGGGGGTCAGAACACAGAGTGCTTTGGTACAACCATTGTGGGAAACAATATGGAGGTTCCTCGGAAAAACTAGGAAGTGATCTACCGTATGATCCAGCAACCCCTGGGGTCAGTTGCTGGGTGTTCCTGGGACCTTGAATTCTTTAAATTTGGACTTCAGAACTGGAATTTGAACTGGATATACTGAGCCTGGCAAGATTTTGAGTAGAAGAAGGACACAGTCAGTTCTAGAATTCCAGGAAAAGAAAGAAACTGCATTTGTAATGTGGCGAATAGATCAGAGAAAAAAAGGGACCAGAGACGAAGAAAGCTTTCAGAAAACAGTTACTAACACCCCAGGGGAGATGAGGCTCCAGGCTACGAAGAGAAAGGAGGCACAAAGAAGACACACTGCAGTGGCCCTTCCTCGTCTAAAAAACGAAAGAGAGATTTGCTAGTCATTTACATTTGTTTTGTTCTTTGTGTTTTTTTAAACCACTTTATTGAGGTATGACTGACATATAAAGAGCTGGACATATTTACTGCATACAACTGGATGAGTTTGGGGATAAATACACACTTGTGAAGCCATCAATCACCACTGTCAAGGCCATCGACACATCTATCACCTCCGAAAGTTCCCTCCCGCCCCCTTCAGTATTTTGAGAGTGTGTGTGATACAAACAACCATAAAACGAACCCTCTTAGAAAACTACAACACGGTATTGTTAGCTCCAGCACTATGCTGCATAGTAGATCTCCAGGATTTACTTATCTTATATATTAATGAAACTACGTACCCTTCAACCATCACCCTCCATTTTCCCCTCCCTCCAGCCCCTGGCAATCACCATTTTACTCCCTGCTTCTAAGAGTTCGATTATTTTAGATTCCATATAAAAGTGAGAGGCGAATGGGTTATAAATATTCATGCAGCTCTCCTGAAGAACTCAGTGCCAAGCTGAGGAAGATTGCTCTTGTGCCCTGCCAAGCAACAAGCCTGGACGGAGCCCCTAGTGGGAGGTTCTAGGCAGGGGAGCTGCAGGCGGAGTAAACTCACAGATGTCACGTTCTAGGACGGAAGGACCTACCCCGACATCACTGTGTGTTTGCTCTATTCACTGCTGAACTGATGAGGTGCAGACGGGTCTAAAATCTCTAATCCTTACCAGGTGCTGGGCAGTCTCGGGCCAACACTCAGAAAATCCTTTTACATATTTTTCAAAAAAGACTCAGAAAGTATCAATTTTTAAACTAATACATGGGTAAAGACCAGAAAAATAATTTTTTAAAATGCCCTGGCATGATCTGTTTAAATACCAGAAGCATCGCTTTGCTCAGGAGAAATTTTTAATGAGGGGAAAAATTTTGTTGCAAAAAGAGATGATGAATGTTAAAGTATTGCTTCTTGATGCAATCTGGATTGTGATCTCTTCAGTGTATTGGGATCGGGTCAGCTGTGCAGTTCCGAGAAACCAAGAAAGAGCTTGGTTCAAATCACAGTTGTGCGGCTCACTCTCGATCTGATCTGACACAAGTGATGTAGCTCCTCTGAGCCTGTGCTCCTCATCTTGAAAACGAACATGATGTTATTTGCTTTGCAAACTTCCCAAGATTATTGTAGTGGGCAAAAGATGGACAGGTAAACAACGAGCCTTGCGGGACTACAAAGTGCTGTGGAAATCTAAGGTCATGTTAGCAGTACTGCTGACTGTAAGGGGCTGTAATTTTTTATTCTACATTTTTAATTTACTCCCTTATAGCAAATATCTCCCCAAGAGATGTGGAACCGAAACCACTCAAATTGTTGCGTGAATGTGGGTTTGCTGTTGTTGTCATTGTTATCTAGACAAACATAACAAATATTAGCAGACATCCTAACAAGAGACTAAACCATTCGAGGAGCAAATAGGAGGCCTGCCAGACCCTTCAGCGTGGAACCGAGAAAATACATTCCAGTTATGTTGTCTTCTGAGCATATGGGAAATGTTAAAATAAGTGAACCCAACAAATACTTGTAAATCACATTTCTCTCGTTTCTCTGCCCCCCAACAACAACAACAACAAAAACACTCGTAAATCATCCATTTTATGTATGAGCACAGTTGCTACCTCCTACTTGGCCGCTTCTGAGTGTGCAGACTGGACGTTGTCACGTCCAGCTGCTCCTGGCATAAAGCACCCAGCTGGCTCTTGCTCCGATATGCCTTAGGGTCACTGAGTTTATAAGTCTTCCTCTCCCACTAGAGAAAAAAGACCTTGCGGGCAGGAACTGGCTTCTTCCTTGCTGTATCCTCAGCCCTTGGTTCAGTGCCTGACACGCAGTAGGTGCTCAATCTATTGTGAAGGAAGGAACGATGGAAGACTTCCCTTAACAGCAGGCACAGCAAGATTTTCTTCCTATGATTACCAAATTTTCGTGGGTAGTTCTTTCACCTGCTACGGGTATTTTTCCAAAGAGAACAAAGAGTAACAAAGGCATCTTTTTGTATTTTTTAATGACACAATTCCACCTAATGTAGAATTTCAATCTTAACACAGTTGCTGGAAGTAGTAAATAGGTCTATGCATGTAAAGAGTTTAGCGTTTACGTGATACATTCTCAATAAGCCCAAGATTACAATGTTCATCTTTTCATGACAGACAGAGAACAGTGGCTCTGAAGTCAAATTACCTTGAATCATAGCCCAGTTCTGCTACTAGTGCTCTGTGTCCCCAGACATCTAACTCGATGTCTCAGAGCCTCCTGTGTTTACCTCTGTAATGGGAAAATAATACAATTTGCTTTATAGCATTGCTGTGAGGCTCACGTGATCAGTGTTTGAGGATAATGCAAGAAAATGACATACATGCAAGGTGGCGGGAACACAGTAAGTACTCGATAAATACAAGAAAATAAAGAAAACCCAAAAAACATTTATTAATTACCTGCTACATACAAGAAACTCGGCTAGCTGTTATGGGGAAGAGAGGCGAGACCTAGTCCCAACCCTTATGGAGTCTAGAATCTAGGTAGAAAGGATCTCAATCTGGGGAATAACTGATAACAGGGATAATTAGACTCACCCTCCATTGTTCTCCCAGGACTCTGCACCACCCCATGTTGACAGAAAAGGGATTTGATGGCAGCCATGTGAATGGATTGTTAAAGGCCTCCTGAGACTTCAGCTCTTAGATGTATGTTGGACAGAAATCACAGTAACCTAATCATGCTGAAAATGTTATATTCAATCTCATTTAATCTTTAGAACAACATTACAAAATAAACGTGGTTATCTTCAGTTTACAAACTGAAGTTCAAAGAAGATATATAATTGCCCAAGTCACATATCAAGTGCATCCCATAGCTGCCCCAGCCACGCCTGGCCTTTTGCTGGAACTTGGCACCTATATCAATAAGCTCGGTGGGAGACGACGCTCTCATCATGAACGCGTCCCGAACGGGGGCTGTCCCACTGGCCGGCGCTGCTGCTCTGCTTTCGCTCTTCTTAGTATTAGGAGTCAGCCAGCATGAGGCCATCACCACCACCTCCTCCTCTTTACTCTCCTCCCTCTCCCAGGGATTTCACCTCTTAGCGTCACAATCATCCTTTGTCACAACAGCTCAGACCTCACTCCACCCTCCTCGCTTTACGAAACAGCACCCTAAGTTCTCCAATTTATCATCCTGTTCTCCCACCACGTCTGCCGGCCCCAAAGCCGGCGGTGCAGTGGACAACCGCACGTCCTTCTCTGACCTCAGCTCTCCTTCGATCATTTTAGCACCCATGTCAGCCTCTAGTTGGACGTCCGTGACCAGCTGAACCGCCCACAGCAGAGGCTAGTCCTCTGCAGCAGCCGTTCGTCCCCTTCTCTGTTGCACTGTTCTCTGCAAACAAACACATCAGACCAGATGCCATTTGGGGGCAGTCCCCATAGCATCTGTCACCCAGGTCACCCTTCCCCACAGAGAGATCGACGGCCAGCGCGACTTCCCCCACGGTGCCTCTTTCCCAAGACCCGTTTCTTGGGTCTCCTGGACGGCTCATCAATCATCGATTCACAACCTCAGGAGTTCCCCGGATGAAATCTGAAATTAGCCTCTACACGTGGAGGGCAAGGCAGGCCGCCCATGACTGGTCAGTGGCAGGCTTAATAAGCAAGAGGACTTAGATCAAGGCTTGTCTTGAGTGGCCACAAGCTGAGTAGCTCTCCACGCCCACCAGCCAGAATCTCAAATGTTTATGTAGCGACCTTATTAAGGTTCAGTCACTTATTCAATCTAAATTGTCTCGAAAACATCTTATTCTCTCAAGGCTGCCTCCTTGAAATGACTCTGGTTATGGGAATGATGGGGGGATGCACGTTCCAGGGCAGGGAGCGAGGAGCCTCTGTTGCCTGGGTTCACGGCTTAGGGTGGTCCCATCCTCTCAATGACATCCTCTAACGTCGAGAGTAACCTCATCCCATGTCAAGTGCAACTGCTCTAACAAATAAACTCGAAAAACGTGTGACGGCACAAGCACACTAGAAGTTTCATTGTTGCCTACATACCAGTCCTGGGCTGGTGAACAAGAAGGTAGAAATCCGGGCTGCCGGAAGCTCTGTCAACGTGCAGATTCCAATAAAACAGGGAGGCGGCCGTGGAGGGAGCACAGAGGGGAGGCGCAGCGGGCCTGGAAGCGGTGCACGCTGCTTCAGCTCAGTTTCCACAGTCTGGAATTCAGCCCCGTGGCCACCCCTAGCTCCAGACAGAGGTGGGAAGTGTCGACTCCCACCCAGAGCTCCGTACTCTGGAATAGGGACCTGAGCGTATCAGAGCCTTGATTCCATTCAGGTCTGTCTGTCTCCAAACTCCATGAAAATGGAGAGTCAAATAAAAGGCCTTAGTACCTAAACACGGGCAATTAGAAGGACCACCTATGGGCTCGTATTGCCCCGAAGTCCTCTACGTTTCAAATCATTTTTACACTCAAAACGACTCTGTGACGTGAGTTCTGTCATTTGATAGCAAAGAGAGTGCGGCCCAGAAGGATTCAACGGCTCATTCGGTGCGCCCATAACAATCAGGTGACAGACTGTGTGTTTGCTGGGGCCTGCGCCCCCCGAGTCCCCGACCGTACAGCTTCCCCGTACCATTCCAGATCTCTGTGCAACCTGGAAGACAACGTCTGGGATCGACCTCGAAGAACACCTTCCACCAGTCGCTCCAGGAGCAGAACTGAGCTCTCCTCGCCGGGATGCCACCAAAGGCCCAAGACGTCCTATGGGCTGATGGGCTGTTATTTTGGCCCATGTCGTGTCTCCCCTTCCACATAATCCTTGCTGTGGGCTATCCAGGATTTCCACAATAAAGGGTTTTGGCTTTGGACACAAAGATTTAATGTACTTAGAGCTTCTGGAACACAATATTCTCCCAAAACGTTTGCCATAAAATAGTGACATTTATCAAGACTAAAAAGCTATAATTCTATTCATATACTACTTTGAAGATGAAAATGAAAATTGCATTTACTGGACATATATTTAAAAACCTCTATTTTCAAAGTAACCACAGACCAATTTTTGGTAGTGGAGCCTTGCATCAGAGGAAATTTCATGGTGGCTCCTTCTAAAAGGGGTTTATGGCACTGTGCTTATGATCCCAGGCTTCGGGGCCAGGTTGCATATTTACATCCCAGCTCTGTCAACTCTCGCTATGTGACTAGGGCAAAGGTACATGTTTAATTTCTCTAAGCCAGGACTTCCCAATCTGTAAAACGGGGACAAACTCAGTGCCTATTTTAATTTAGTGTTTTTCTGAAGGTTAAAGAACTTAAGCTGTCTGATGGATCACCCAACATAACGCTTGGTCCGTGGTAAGCATTCACCAGACCATGTAAGGTAATAAATAAGGCATTTTATTTCCCCATCCATTTTCTTAGACATAGGTCCCCTCATAATAGGTCAGACAGAAATTCCTTGTTCTAATGCCCCCAAGCCCATTAATTAATACAGTATTGATGATCAGCCTGTGGGTGGAAACTGCCTCTCATCTTATATCAGAAGGGGGCCCCAAATATATCCCTTCAACTAGATTTACACTGCTTGCCCGGTACATGATTAGCATAATGCTAATTTGTACCTGTAGAACTAAAAGGGGGGAAAAGGGCTTTATTATACAGTTGCTAGAAAGCTCAATTTTGGAGCCAGATAGACACATATTAAAAGTCTCATGTTCTGTGTGGCTGTGGGTAAGTCACTGAACTTGCCCACTTTCCAGCTTTTTTTTTTTTTTAGGCGAGGTAATCCTTGGTTGACTTCACAGATTGCAAGGACCTTGTCAGCTTACAATCCCTTATTTTTTTTTATATTTTTACACCTACAGCACCTGGTCTTCCTAGGTGGTCTCCCATCCAAGTACTAACCAGGCCCGACCCTACTTAGCTCCCGAGATCATATGGGACTGGGTTTGTTCAGAGTGGCATGGCCGTAGACCTCAGCTTTCTTATCTTTAAATGGACTTTATAATAACACCAACAGCATAGGCCTACTAGGAAGATGAAGTCTGATATGACAGACAATGGGCTAAACACTTCATAAAGACATAGTAAGTCTTCAGTGAGTACAGAAATCCTTTAAGCCTTGCAACGAAAGCTCATTTTTTTCTTTAAGTATAGACAAGGAAAATGTAAATTTAAAAAGGTGTAGTCACTATGGAAAACAGTTTGGTGGTTCCTCAAAAAGTTAAGTATAGGATTACTATGTGATCAAGCAATTCTACTCGTTGGTATATACTAAAAAAAAAAAAAAAAAATGAAAACATATGTTCATACAAAAATGTGTACACACATGTTTATAGCAGCCTGAGTCATAATATCCAAAAGTGAAAGCAACCCAAACGCCCATCAACTGATGAATGGATAAACACCATCAAATACTATTCAGCAGTAAAAAGAAACAAAGTACTTAGTAAATTCTACAACGGGGATGGACCTCGAAAACTTAATGCTAAGTGAAAGAAGCCAGACACGAAAGACCACGTGATGCATGATTTCGTCTGTATGGAAAATCCAGAATAGCCAAATCTATAGAGATCAAAACTGGATGGATTTAGTGGTTGCCAAGAGCTGGGGGTGCAGGAGGACATGAGGGGCTAATGGGTATGGGATTTCTTTTTTTGGGAAGGGACTGATGAAAATATTTTAAATTTGATTGTGGTGATGAAAACCATGTGAATTTTATAGATGTACATTATATCTCAATAAAGCTGTTTACAAAGAATATATGTTAACAGTAACTATATCTACTATAGGTTCTTAGCTGGAATGTCTAACACAGTGCTTTGCGTGTTACAAACATTCAAAATGTAGCTATCGAATGAAGAGCAAAACGGAGAAGCCTAGCTTTCCCCCTGAAATGTCCTGCCATTGCCAGACTCGTCACTCGCCTCCTAGCTGAGAATCACGTTGAACCAAGTGCCATGAAGAAGCTGAAAGAAGAGACCCTGCTTCCTGCAGCCAAGTGCTGGTGTAGGGACTAGACCCTGTGCTGCCTGCTTCTTCCGTCTGAAACAGCAATCACTTCTCACCTACACATCTATTCTCTCTCATGCACAACCAAATGGTTTGAAGACTAGAATTCTGTTTTAACAAGGTCACCCTATAAAAAGATTTTAATTACCTATTTGGTCACAGCATTGTCTGAATTTTTCCTCTGTGTTTGAGTTGGTGGGAGGAAACGAACTGATTTATTTATTTAATTAATATTGATAAACCACCTACCCTGTGACAAGAACGGGTATTAGATATGCTCAAATTATTGATCTACCTAGGAATGATCAGACAGAATTATTTCATTTTCTTGAGATGGCTTGGGCGGGCCCATGGAGATCAAATAGAAATGTAAATTTAGTTAAATTAAGGTCTGGTCAGTCATCCAGAAAAAGTGAAAAGGATACTTCAGTTGCCTAAGATTTTTAAGGAAAAATGGTGACACTCTACTATCCATTGAGAAACCATTTCTTATTGCTCTGGTCCTATGCCTTCTATAAACACTGAAAGTATTCTTGATCCAAAGAGAACGTGAAAGGGGTGCATTTTCCCATGAATAACCTGATTCTCCAAACACAAATTCCGACTGCAGTTTCTAACGCAATAAAAAGGGAGAGATGGCAGTCACGGAGACAGCGGGTCCACTGGGCACCAGACCGCAGTCCCTCGGCCTCCTCTCTGCTCTAAGCTTTACTTTGGCCATTTCCTTCAGCTTTCGACTGGCTTCAATTACCTCTAAATTCAACTTCAGCAAACAACAAAGTATTGAAAACTCAATTTTCCATTCTTCAAAGTGCATTACTAGAAAAAGTGAAATGCAAGGCAACAAAGAGCATTTAATCATTAGGATCTTGCCCCTTGCTGTGGTGAAACCACACAGCCTGGCCCACTTCCAAGGCCAGAATTAATGAATGAGCAAGATTCTCAGGGAAAGCCTTTAACTGCAGCCTGCTCAGCCCACGGAGCTGCCCCTTTATTGCTCTTGGCATGTCTGCCTCTGTTTCTAATGGATCACCTTCCCCCAGGAATATGCACAGAGGGAAAGGTACAGTCTTATGAATTCATGTTTTCATTTATTTTCTTCCCTTTAGAAACAAACTTAAGGAGATTTAATTATGCCAAAGCAGAAAAGTCTTGAGTTTTAAGGCTCTGAGAGCAATCAACTGTGTTCCTCTTCTGCCATTTCTCGGCTGTGCGGAATCTGGTGCCTGCTTGTGGCCAGGCTCTTGGGCTACAGGATCTCAGCACTGAATCTTCCCTAAGCCTGGACCTCAAAGACCCTCAGCACCATGGACGCCTTTGCCCATTGTCATCCTTCTTGAAGCGGTGCACTGTCGCTGGGCCAAGGTCAAGGGCAGTGATGCCACTTCCTCGGGGCTGGAACTTTGCTAGACAACCAATGGCGAGAGCTCTCTTTGGCTTGTATCTTAGGAATCCTCTCCTGATTGCTTCTCTCTGTCAGGATTCCCCGAAGCCAGAACAGAACAGCTCTGGCCATGCTTTGCGACATTTGTTGCATGTTGACCACCCAGTAATCACATCCTTCTTCGTATATGAATGTCACCTCGGTTTCCTTGTGGGGAGACCCCTCTCGCCTCTCTAGACGCAGACCGGCGACTGTCAGTGAATCACCCTGCCCATCTCTAACCATCGGGCGAGCACATGACATGAGCTGGGGCCACATATATTCTCTCCCCCAAATTTTAACCTTTGGCAGAATAATAAAAAAAAAGTGAACACAGTTTAACTTTCACCTTTTTCTTGGAGAAGATATTTTATCAGTTCCTGCTAAAAAGAATCCACTCCTCCAGTTCGCACTGTCCCCAACACACACAGACAGCTGTGGTCACCCCGTCCTCCTCTCGCCCCCACCCGGCCCTCTGGCCCCAGCGCAACTCCATATCCTTCCAGTAAATTCCCTCTCTGCATAAGTTAACCAGAGTCGGTTTCTGTTACTTGAAACCAAGCAGCTGCATAATAGGTTCAATTTTTCTCAGTTCAGCAAAGCCGACT
>JAQQSQ010002241.1:0-11157 GCA_028627145.1 Eidolon dupreanum | reverse complement strand
CCTCGCTCTCTAGTGAGAGTCATGGTTTGTTTCCCAGGAAACTAAAATTAATAATAATAATGAAGGAAAGGGGGCTATGAGGGGATCAGTTTCTGAATGAATGCCCAAGGAACCGACGACGTGAATCTTGGCTCGCCGAATACAAACAGAAGTTATACCTGACTCCTCCTCCCTCATCTCAGAGGTGTGCCACCAAGACCTAAACTGCGACAGAATCTCTTATGTTTTCACGTCTCCCAGTAATTTTGGAAGCATATCTGAGTACAAATTTATATTCATCGAACTCTCAAAGTCGTTAGCCTACCAACGACAGGTGCACATTCAACTCATAATTGAAAGGAAGGAAGCAAACATCTGACAGATTCATGGACTCGAGGAATCTATTTGTAAGGCTGGCATCGCCTCCCAAGCTTCTAGGAAGAGGCAAAGGGTCTAAATGGCACATGGCATAAATAAGATAGAGAACTTAGGAAGATTATTACATAACCTAACTTCTTACGTTATTTCCTTCTCTAAAAATTTCCAGATAGTTCCTCTTCCTTTCCGAGATTGTTCTCCCGTGTGACTTGACGGGCAAGTTGCCGTGGTCGCACTGCCTCCATCTTGGACCTGGCTTAGGTCGTCTCATATTTTCCAGAAGATTTATCTTTTACTCTCAGGGGAATAGTGGAAAGAGCACCGGCTTCAAAGCCATAAATGGTTGGCCCGAATCTCACTGTGACCTCTTCTTGTGACACTGGGCAAGTTACTCAAGCTCTCGGAAACCCCCCGTTTATGTCTATAATGGGGATATTTAAATAATACCACGTATGACACCTGGCAAATGTTAACTCTCTCATCCCACCCAGCTCCACACTCATTACTGCCCCCTCGGCACCTTGATTCATCCGAGGGTGGAGTAGAATTGGAAGACGGTAGTCAAATTAATGACAGTGCCTCTCTTTATACTCGATAATAAAATATTTTCAGAAGAGTTTGTTGCCGAAGGTTTTTTGTGAACTTTTAAGAAGTCTTTCAAACATTCAGAAAAGTACTGTGGTTTTATTTGCATTTTCCTAATGACAACTGATGCTGAGCATCTTTCTGTTTGCTCGTTGGCCATTTCTACAGCCTCATTAGAGTAATATCTATTCAAGTCCTTTGCCTATGTTTTCATCATGTTTGGGTTTTTTTGTTTGTTTGTTTTGAGTCAGGGGCGTTTTTTGTTTTCTCCCATCTCGTGGGTTGTCTTGGCACTTCGTTACTTGTGTCCTTTGATGAACAAAAGGTTTTATATTTTAATGTAGTCCAAAAAAACCTTCATTGTTTTGTTGGACCTAAATTCCTGGGTCTATCAGATATACCCACATAGAAATTTAAAGTAAAAAACTTACTGAAGAGAGAGATTTTATTGTCACGTGACTGGCAGTGCATCCAATAGAAGAAGCATCTATTCCCGCCCCCCAATGTTGAGCTTGTTTATGTGACTTGCTTTAGCCAATGAAAGGTGAGTGGGCATGATGTTCGCCAGCCCAAGCAGAATCTCCAGTAGCTATTCCATGTTTCTTCTAACCCTCTTTCTCTTTTCCCTTCTAACTTAGGAACGATGTCTTCCAGAGAGAGGGTACTCCTTCAGTTAGGGTCCTGGAATGAGAAGGAATGTAAAGCAGTGTTACAGCCAGCCTACAACTAGCAATACGTAACGTGAAAGAGAAAGAAACCATTACTGTAAGACACTTATATTGAGGGTTATTTATTACCCGGCACATCCTAGAAAAAGCTGACTAATATAATGCTAGAGATAAAAAAAAAAAATACATATGTACACATATATACACAATAAGCAACAGAATTTAGATGGGGGTGACTTTAAGTCAGGGGCAGACAGATAGAAGCTATGTATGTAGCTGCGGAAGTATGAGATTAAGAAAAAGTGTAGGAAAATCCAAATGTTTGCAGAGGGATGTTCATCGGTGAACTTAAATCCTGACAGGCGGCAAACCAGCTGAAGAGAGTGAATGAGAGTTTATCATTGATAACAGAGCTCTTTTAGTTAAAGTCAGATCCCCAAACAAGGTTTCTGTTAAGGGGATTTGCCATGAGCATGATAAGAGCCTAATAAAAATAACTCAGCGTGAAATTGCTAGTTTCCGAGAAGAAAGGATAATTGGGAATTTGTGAGTCTGAACAGTCTTCCAGGTGTCCAAACTAAAACTTAATAGGACCTAGTTCCTGGGAAGATAACATTTATGGGAAATAGTAAAATCGTAAGGGGCACTGAGGGTATTTTAGATATTTGATCTAGTATTTACTGAACCAGCTGATTGCTTGAACAGGTTTGATTGATACCTGGCAGCTATACCTTTTGGAATCATGCTATTGAGTATTCTTTTTGTTAATTGAATATTTTTGAAACGTTTTTTAAATACAGAGAATGATATAACAAACATTCATATTCCCAACACCAAGGATGAATGCTGCAAACATTTTGTCATATTGGCACGACTTCCTTATATGAAAAAATAACTATAAAGTCGAAGCCCCCTTTAACCCTGTGCTTGCCGAGTCCCTTTGTCCCACTCCGAGTCCCTATTTTCTATCCCCCAAATCTGTCTAACCAAAATATTAGATTTGCTGTGTATCCATCTAGCCAATTTTTCATACCTGTTTTCATGTATAATTCTTCAACAATATATAATATCTTCCTTATATATTTAATATCAATATATAATTACATAAATGGTGCCATCTAGTAGTACCATTCTGCGATTTTCTCTTTTTCACACAGCAGTCTATTTTTTGTGATCTTCACAGGTTCGTACGTATAAATCTAGCTCATTTCTTCTATTTGTTGTATAGTATACCATTCTATAAATATGCTACGTTTGTTTTAGACATTTCCCTATTAGTAAACCTTTAATTTCATTCATGCATTTATTTAACAAATATATATTGAGCACTTGCTGTGTCCTAGGTACTGTGCTAGGTATTCATGTTACATCAGTGAAGAAAACAGACGAAAATCTTCACTGCCATGGTATTTACTCTGTTGGGGTAACACAGCATAAGTAATAATCGTAATAAATAAGTCATACATGAAGTGTATTAGAAGGTGATCGGTTATACAGGAAAAAATTAAGGGGAATTGGGAGTGGTGTTGAGGGGAACGGATTGCTACTTTAGACTGTGGGGACAAGCCCCCTCAATAAGATGAGATTTGAGCAAAGACTTAAAGTGAGGGAGTTAGCCAGGTGAGAAACTAGGCAAGAGAATTCCTGTCAGAGAGAAGAGCCAGAACAAAGCCCCTAGCATGGGAGCGTGCCTGCTGCGTTCAGGGAACACAAGGAGGCCAGCATGGCCGGATGAGACGGAGCAGAGGGAGAGGAGTAGGGTTCGAATCGCAGATGTGGTAGGGTTGAACGGGAGGTCATGCCTGGTGTGTGGGCCGTTGTAAGGACTTTGGCTTGTACTCTGAGGACACAGGAAGTGCAGGATTTTGAGCACAGGAGTGACATGATATATATTTTAAAAGGACACTTGGGCTGCTGCGTTAAGAACAGACTGTACAGGAGCTGGGGTGGAGGCAGGGAGACCCGCAGGAAGTTATTACAGGAATCCAGGTGGGTGTGGATGGGGCCTTGGACCAGAGTGCCATCGGCGGAAATGGTGAAAAGTGATAAGATCCTGAGTACATTTTGAAGGTAGAAGCGACAGGTTTGCAGATGGATTAGACACGGGGTGCGAAAGACAACGAGGAGTGAAGAATGACTCTAAGGTTTTTGCCTAAGTAACTGCAAGGATGAAGTTGCCACCAACAGGGGTGACAGCTGTGGAGAGAGCAGGTTTGGGATGGACAGTTGGGAGTTTGGTTTTGCATGTGTTGAGCTGAAGATGTCTATTAGAGAGCCACCTAAAAATGCTGACAGATAGTGGGATGTATGAGTCTGGAGTCCAGTGAAGGAAAGCAGACACCTTATCAAGATAAGAAAATCCGGACTACTCAAACTGTGTTATCTTTATTGCTACTGAATAATTGATTGATGATGCCTCAAAGGACAGTTGTGATGAACTCCACGTGTGTAGTTTTCTTAAATAGCTGTAATGAGACATAATTCACATATCATATAACCCACTCATTTAAAGTATACAGTGCAATGATGCTTCACATACTTACAGAGTCATGCATTCATCACTTCAGTCAATTTTATAACATTTTCCTCATTCCAGAATGAAATTCAGTACTCATCAGCAATCGCTCCAGTATCCCTCCACCCTCTCTCTGGCAACCTTTGTCTTGTCTAGATCTGTCGCTTCCAAACATTTGATGCAGACGGAATCATACAACAGGTATTCTTCTGTGATTGGCTCCTTTCGGTTACCATAACATCTTTGAAGTTGGTCCAGGTTGTAATATTTATTGGTATTTCATTTGCTTTTATTTTTGAATGATACTCCACTGTATGGATACACCACATTTTGTTCATTCATTCATTAGTTAGTGGGCATTTGGGTAGTTCCCACTTTTTAGCTATTATGAAAAACACTACTATGAACATTTGTATAAAGTTTTTATGTGGATGTGTAATTTCAGTTATCTGAGTATTCACCTAGGATTGGAATTACTGCGTCATATAGTAACTCTATATTTAATATTTTGCAAACTGTTAAACTGTTTTGAAAGTGGCTATATTGTTTTGTATGAGGGTTCCACCACCAATCTGTAAGGACTCCAAATTCTCTGTTTCTTTCCCCAAACTTGTTGTCTGTCTTTATTTTAACTATCCTAGTGAGTGTGAAGTGGTATTTCAGTGTGGTTTTGACTTGCATTTTCCTAATGCCTAGTGATGTTGAGTATCTTTTCTGTGCTTATTGGTCATTTACAAATCTTCCTTGGAGAAATATCTTTTCAAATCCTTTGCCTATTTTTAATTGAATTATCTGTCTCTTTATGGTATAGTTGTCAGAGTTCTTAATATATTCTGGGTACAAACTCCTTGTCAGATATATGGTTTGCAATATCTTCTCTCATTTTGTGAATAATCTTTCACTTTATTGATGATATCCTTTGAAACACAAAGTGTTTTTAATTTTGACTAAGATTAATCTTCTTTGGTATTGTTTTGCTTGTGGTTTTGGTGTCATATTTACAAACCATTGCTTAACCCAGTGTCAAGGGGATTTATTTACTCCTATGTTTTTTTCTAAGCATTTTAAGTTTGGACAGTTACATTTAGGTCTTTGATCCATTATGAGTTAACTTTTATGTATGCTGTGAGGTAGGCGTCCAACACCATTCTTATGATTATAGATATAGATATGTCGCTATTTCATCAGGTCTCACTATCATATGTTGAAAATGCTATTCTTCTCTTCACTGAATTGTCTTGGCACCCTTGTTGAAAATCAGTGTTCCATAAATGTATGGATATTACTGAACCTGAAATTCTGTTCCATTGATCTATATATTCTATCTTTATACCAGTACTACATTGTCTAGATTACTGTAGTATATAACATTGATCTCTCAATCTTTATTTTCATTTCCTTGCTGTTTTCCCCGATTGATTTTTGGATATTAAACCATTTCTAGAATAAATCCCACTTGATCAGATTGTGTAGTTCTTTATATGTGTTGCTGGATTCACTTGCTAGTATTTGGTTGAGGATTCTTATATCTCTATTCATTCACAGAGGGTATTGGTCAGTAGTTTTCTTTCATTGTGATGTCTGTGCCTGGTTTTGGTATCAAGATAATACAGGCTTCCTGGAATAAACAGGGAAGCGTGCCCCCTTCTGATGTTCTGGAAGAGATATTGTGCAGAATTGGTATTAATCATTTCAATATTCGTTAGAATTCACTCCGGAAATATGGCTACACCTAGGGTTCATTTTCATTGTTGCTGTTTGTTTGTTCAGTGACTTTTCTGCAGCAATTCTGTAAAGTCTCTGTTCTTCGTCACATCTGGCCACTGTGGTCTCCTCTGGGTTAGCCTAGTGCTCAAGGTACCGATTGAACAGATATTTCCAATTGCTTTGATCCTACGCTTTCAACCCTTGACTGGGGGGCTTACACTGGGCCTCAAGGTGAGCCGGAGGCGAGCGAGGAAGGTCTTCTCAGGTATTTCCTAGGTGTGTCCAGAGCCCCACGCATGCATGTGGCCTTCTGGATGCCTAGGAAGATGTCAGATCTTTCCAAAGCACCCCATGGATTTATCGTTTCACAGCTTTTCCCTGCACGTCTTCTGGCCAGCTTCTTGTTTTATCCTGCTGGTGTCACCTCAGGCAGCTGCAATGTTAAATCTTTGCTGCTGATTATTTCAGAAAAACGCCGGCCGTAGGGATAAGGCTTTTCCCACTGAATGAGCTCTCAGTCAGGTCAAATAACAGTAAGCCTGCATGTGAGGCTTTTCCAGGGAGCTGTCAGATAGATCAAGTGGTGACAATTCTCTGGAGATGGGTCTTTCTGAGGGGCTCCAAACTCAGCCTTACCTTCCAATGGCCGCTAGGCTGCTGGTTTCCATGACTACCACAGGCTGATGGGAATAAGGTGAGTTAAAATGCCACAAAGCTCTCTGTTTTCACTGAGATTCGGATGTTTTTCTTAACTATTCTATTACCTGCCTTTGGTTAATTTCCCAGAGTTCTGTAAAAGTTGACTTTGACAAGTTTTGCTAGTGTTCTCATTGCTTTTATGAAGGAGCAGATTTTCAGAGGTTGTTACTCTGCTATTCCGGAAGTTCCTCCATCTTGTTTTAGCACCAAAAAGGTTTTCACTGTATCTCATTCAAAGCCTAAATCTAGTAGTTAGATTTACTAGCCTTTTACCTATTTTTACAAACTGAACACATCCATATAACTTTTAATGCCCTTTCCAGCCACTAACTATCCCTCCCCCTAAGATAACATGTTTTTAAACTTAATATCATTTGATTTATTTAGAACATTTTCTTTTGTGTATGACTTCTTTCACTCAACGTCGTGTTTACGAGATTGACTCGTTAAATGCAATTGTTCACTCATCCTCATCGCTCTAGTATTCCACTGAACCAGTATACCACAGTATATCCATTCCGTGTCGGTGGACATTTGGATTGCTTACAGTTTGGGGCTCTTACACTATATTCTTGCACAGATATTTTGGTGAACATATATACACCTTCCTGTTAGATATTTACCTAGAAATGGACTGCCTCAGTCGGATGTTATATGAATGTTGAGTGTCAGTGGATATGGCCAGTTTTCAGAGCTGGTATAATACCAGTTTACATCCCAGACAAGTGCATAAGAGTTCTGTTTCCTCAATATCCTTGCCATACTTGGTATTATTTGGCTTTTTCACTTTAATCATTCTGATGCGTATGTAGTGGTATTACATTATGACCTTAATTTGCATGTGATGCATTTGGCCAATTTTTGTAGGATTATCTACTTTTCTCTTATCAGTTTGTAGGAGTTCTTTGCACATTCTCTATACCAGTTATTCCATATAGTTCTGCAAATATCTCCTCCCACTCTGTGACTCGCCATTCCCTCTTTAAATGGTGTTTGATAAAGAGAAGTTATCAGTTTTAATGTAGTTTAGTATATCCAGATGTTTTGCTTTCTGTTTGGTGCTTATGGGATCCTGTTAAACATCCTTACTGACCAAAGAAAATTAAAGATGCAATCAACTGTGCATCTTTTTTCTGCAAAACTGTCTAAAGATCTATTATTTAGGCAGAACATTTTAGTCTGCCTTGAAGAAGACCAGTGTTTCACCAACAGCGTATTTGACAAATGATTGCCCTCTTTAATTCACAAATACACCCCCAAAACATCAAGCCTTACATAACTCTATTCAAGATTTATTGTTCTTTCCTATCAAACCCAGCAATTGCGTTGAGTATACTTCTTACCCCATTTGTTCCTAATCAACTTCTCTGCTATTTTCAGAGATAACAGAGCCCGTTAGATGTACAGTCTTCTAACTTTCTGCTGTCCACTCCTATCCCACAAGACACAACCTCATCTATATTTATTTCCCCTCCTGTTTCAGTGGAAGATGTTTTGTGGAGAGAAGGTCTATCCTACCTTAAAAAAAAAAAAAAAAATTTTATTCTCTAACCCCTACTAGTTATCACCATCTCTGGCCTTCCTTTAAGAAGAAATGTCGTACACATGTGATAAAATTGCACAGAACTAAATATACCCACACAGTGAGTGCTTGTAAAACTGGGGACATCTAAACAGTGTGGCTGGAGTGTGTCAAATTCATTTTCCTGGTTGTGATATTACACCATGGTTATGCGAGATGGTGCCAACGGGGAAAACTGGGTGAAGGGTGTAGTGATCTCTATTATTTCTTACAACTATATAGGAATGTATACTTATCTCAAAATAAAAAAGTTAAAAGTCTCCCTAAAAATAATCCATAGTAATAACTCCTATTTATCGAGTGTTCCCTGTGCGCTAGATCCTGTTCTAAGCACTGTCCAATGGATACTCTTGTTAACCTCATTTTACAGATGACAAAACTGAGGTGCAGAGGGGCTAAGTCACGTGCCCAGGGTCACCCAGTTCATATGCGGCAGAACTAGCCTCCAATTCCAGGCAGCCTCGCTCCGAAGATAGAGCTCTTAACCACTCCGCTGTTCTCGTACCTCTGTCTTCATCTCCAGCCTCCTAGTCACACCTCGACCCGCCCCTCTATAATACAGCTTCCGTCCCGGGCACACCCCAGAAGCTGCTTTTGCCTGGGTTACCAACAAATCCATCGCTAAACCTAACGGATTCTTTTAGGTTCTAACCCTTCTTTCTGCATCCTTTGCTATATTATTCCGGCATTCATCAAGTATTTATTGAGTGCCTACAGCATACCAGATGCTTGTTTGACAGCAGTGAACAAGACAGGCAAAAAGGCCAAATTTGCGTGTCTTTACTGTCACAGTTAGTGGGGCAGAAGTCTGCAGTCACTGCTGGCTTGTTTGTGGATGGTCAGCAGACCACCTTACTGTTCTGCGCTTTTGTTTTTCTGTGGCTAAAGAAGATCGTATTGTTATTTTGTTTGCGATTTCACAACGTAACTCAGAATACACTATATTTAAAGACCATTCTCACTTTTCTCCAGATAGAAATCCAAGCCTTTCCAAGCCGTTGTCACGAATGGGAGTGAATTAAGAGAACCAACTCCTAAAGTTGACTCCCCGCCTTATATAATAATTAATGGCAAGCTGTGAAAAATAACTGCCTCTGACCTTTCACCTACTTTTTTCTGTATAAGAATAATCTGGATTAATTTTCATGCCCCCTTATTCAGAAACGCCTGGAAGATCTCTGCAGAATATTAAAGTCAGTCTCGTTCCATATGTCCAAATGAAAAGCTACTCCAAGGAAAATACTTGATTTCATGGAGACCCGATGCTAGTTTTTCGCATGTCACCAAAGCTAAGCACATGAGCGGGAGTTGCAGAAAAGGGATCACCTTGACTTTGGTTGTTTTCTGCGTTGTCATTCATTCCTTTCCCCAGTTCAGTAAAGAAGAAACAAAGAAACCCTCGCCTACTTGTTAATGCCAAAAACCAGCTCTTGTTTTATTAGTGCTAATGGGAATGTGTTTTGCTTAATGATGAGAAGCAGTAATCCTCTTCCTTCGAGTTTTTGTCCCGACAGCTGTTTGTTTACAGCAGCAGTTAGCAATTTGCATGGACAATGCCGTCAAAGCCACTGCCCCCAATGAAATCCAAATGCCTCTCAGAAGAAAGATGACAGATCCAGCCCAGCGGCTTGCAAAACTTTAAAAGTGATTCCTTGTCAAACAAGTGAAAAACAACTCTTCCCTCTCCATGACTTGAGATAAAAAATGAGAAACTATCTTAGGCCAGATGGCGGTTCTTTGCTCGTAAAACCGGCCTGGGCTGGTTCAGCCCCGTTCCTCTACGTTACTTTGTAAAACCCACAAAGAACACATTTGGGGCCACTTTTCAGAGTTGGCAAGAGTCTCTGCTTTTTAAGGAAATCATATGGACACAAATAAAGCCACAGTGGATGAAGGGCTGGGATTCCCCAGGGCCCCAGAAGGAGATGATGCATAGACCTTAAATTCCAGCTCATGGTTAGAACCTGGCCCGGGCCCGAGAATCATCTCCGTTGTTGCCAGGTTTGGTGACTTGATTAAATCTGGTTGAGACAAAAACAGATTGAAAAATGGTTATATTTTCTAGTTGACTAGATCTCTTTCAAAAAACACGGGGAGGAGAAGGAGGAGGAAAAAGAGAAGGAGTCAGGGTAGGGTAAAGGGATGAATAGAAACTATAAAAACACGCTTTGGGGTGACGGGATGGTTCCTGAACTTCGAATTATTCTAGGTCTAAAGGATTGAATCTTTAAGTTCAGTACCTTTCTCTACCATTAACATGTCAGGTATTATAGCTGCTTCCGTATATTTAGGCATTATTTAGACTGGATTGGAACGTGTGTGTGTGTGTGTGTGTGTGTGTGTGTGTGCGTGTGTGTTTGTAATAACCCTGGCTTTTTAAAGATGAAATAGATGTCTCAGGACATAATGAACACCTCTCACTGAACATTTGAAATAGTCTGGTCAGCTGCTTGCTAGGGATGTTGTAAAGAGGATTTAAACACTAGTCTAGTAATTGGTATTGGTTAATTTTGAAGGTTTCTTCTTCACCTAAAATTCTATGCATTATGGATCAGTCCCCTTCACCTGTCCTTTTTAAAATTACCTTGATTTGGAGGTATTCTCAGCCATTTAGGGTAATGCCTTTTGTCTGTTTATTCTTGTCATATATGCAAGAAAACGTTAACCTTTGTTAACGTTCTATTTTATTTCTTTAGGTGTCTGAACACACGCAACTAAGTTGGATCCTTACCTGCATGGTCAGACTGCCCCGCTTACAACACTTACACCAGTGGAAGGTAAATGCTAATGATCTGATTGATAAACAGAAGGAAGTCTGAGGGCCCCCTGACAGCTCTTTTTTCCACTCTGTTTATTTTTGGGCTAGGCTCTGGGAATCCTGAGTTTATTGGCCTTCCTGGTCTGCTACTCAGTAGTGGCTAGAAGTTCTATCTTTAAACCCTGCCTCAGGGTATTAAATGGAAAATAAAAGGGTTTTCCAAGATTCCTTCCTACTTAAAAACTGGATAAAAATACTCAGCTTATTATTCGGCTTTATCTGTCTA
>JAQQSQ010002240.1:0-10000 GCA_028627145.1 Eidolon dupreanum | reverse complement strand
ATCCGCGGTGCTGAACCTGCCGCGCCGCAGCGAAGGCAATGGACTCCCGTAACCGGGCCCCTCTTCCTTCACCCCTTCCTTCCATCTTTCCTTCACTCTGTAATTCTTGCCCTCTTACGCGTTTATTTCCTCCTTTTGTCTTTCCTTAGAACCCATGTCCCGTACACAGGTGTATATATATATATGTCAAAGAACAAAACGATTGATTAAAAACCGTGTCTCTCCTTTCTTCCCAAATAAATGATTCAAGAAAGGTTTATTTTAAATGTACTCTAAAATAGATACAAACAACTATCCATAACTCCAAAAGAAGTGGAAATTCACGCTTCAAACAATAGAACTAAGCAATAACGAATGCAACAAATCTGCCCTTTGATTTATTCTGAAGAAGAGACAAGGAGTTTAGAAATTTTCATTTTAGGAATATCATATTCTTGGCATCTCAACTTCTTGGGTGGAAAAATATAAGAGCTGGGGAGGCTTGGTGGTCAAATATGAAAGTGAACAGACTAAGGCTCTTGCCTACGAGTAGATAAATGGCTTGTGAGTGTGAAAGAGGTGGACATTAAGTTGACTTAACCGTTTGAGGCAGAGATGAGATTTGTGAGAAAAACAAACTTTCAGATTATTAAAGATTGACTCCTTTTGAAAGTTTGGGTACAAGAGGGTTAATCTGATGCTACATTTTCTAAATGTGCACGTTGTTATCTACACATCTGACATGGTGTATGACCAAGTTCTGATTCCTCTGCTCATATGCAGCACTTGCCTAGAGTTTGTTTAGGAGAGGAAAAAAATCACACACTTCCTCTCGGGGTGGGGTTGCACCTATTTTAGTGCACACAGATCTGTACACATCCCCTCTGGCATCTCACTGATACACTGCTTCCCAGAGAACCCATATGTCCTAGGGCTAGTTCTTCATCACCCTCCAAACCTCCTCCCAACAGGGGTGTCCGCTTAGCCCAGTTGTTAGCATTATCAATACATATGGAGAGAGGCCCCTGAGAATTCACTCTGGCTCCCCACCTGGACGTTCTACAGCTAATCTGCCCATAAAGACAGGGGAACTAGAATTCTCAAACAGAGTGACTTATAATTAGGGGTTGCATCTTTGGGTTGGAGTAATGGCACCCCAGTCCCTCCAAACCCTGACTGTTCTTACCAAAACACCCTGAGATCTTTTACTAATGCCAAAGTGGCCATCCCTTTGGATCAGATACCTTTCAAGCTCTCAGAATACAGAATCTCATAGTGCCAGGAGAGAAACCCAGACCTTGGGTGGGTAAAAGAGAAATGGGGGAGGGGGAAGCCATGTATTGAGTTACCATTATGTGCATTTGATCACTTGATCTTCACTGCGACTCTAAAAAGTAGTAGATATTTATCATGGCTCCATTTTACAGACAAGGAAATCGAGGCTCAGAGATGTTCATTAAGTTGCTAATGGTTACATAGTGAAGGCCTGTGATTCTAACTCAGGCCTCATTGGTACTGGAGCCTGTGCTTGCTCCAATATCCCATGCTTTTCTGATAGTTTATAATGGGGATACACCAGTGGTTACTATTTTCTTTAGTACTATCCCTTTGCATTCTTAGGCCATCATGGACTTGGAAGTTGGCTCAAGCTCTAAATCTGAAAGCAAGAAATAAGAATGGAAAGGACAGAGGACTCTCTCTTCATGTGGGTGGAGTGTTTCACAGATTGGGACCAGTTTAATGTAAAGGAGATACTGAACCATCTCTTAGACCCACACCTAGGAGTCATCCTTGATTCCCCTTTTCCCTCCTGCCTCTTATCCAGTCCATCAGCAAGTTTACTTATCTCTGCCTCCAAAATGTATTCCAATCCATCTACTTCTCATCTTCTTCTCCATTATCACTCTAGTCTAAGCCACCATCATCTCATCTGCTTTATAGCAGTAGCCTCCTGTTTCTTCTATCCTTGCTCTCCTCTGCAATCCATTCCCTACGCTATAACTAAAGTTGCATTTTAAAATCGTAAATCAGATCTTGTCAACCCTTCGACAACTCCCCAATGTGCTTAGAATAAAATCCATACTTTTCACCCTGCACTGCAGGGCCCTTGGTGATTGGCTCTTGCTCATTTCTCGTAACCCACTTCCCTTCATTCGTCTTCCTGTTGTGCCTCACATACAGCTAGTTTTTCTCACTACAAGACCTTTGCACTGGGCTTGCCCCTTTGCCTTCAGATCCTTACAAGACCGGCCTCCCTTTTGTCACTTAGATCTCAGCCCAAATGTCATCTCCTCCAAGAAGTCTTTCCTAATCACTTTATCTAAGCACCCCATCCCCAGTCACTCTCTAGTCCACCTGTCTATTTTCTTTGTAGCTTTTATCAATATCCAGAATTATCCAATTTATGTTTAGGTGCATATTGTCTGTCTTCTTTAATAAAATATCAGTTCCATGAGGGCAGAGACTGTGTTTGTCTTGTTCACTGTTGAATCCCCAGTGCCTAGCTCAGTACTTGGAACATAGCTGTTCAATACATAGTTGTTGACGGAATGAATAATGAATGAATACATAGACGACAAGAGAGCTACAGAAGTGAATGGAGATGAATGGGCAAAGCTGAGAAGGGACTGAACTTTATTTGCCTATATTCCGGGCTCTGCAAATGTAGCAGCTGGCTAGGTGGGTTCTCCGTTTGGAAAAAAGAAGAAAGAAAAGTCTGCCTAAGGACCCCAAGAGAGTTCAGTCTTTAGGTAGATTCTGCAGACCAGAAACAGGCCAAATTGGGATGGAGAAACAGGTCTATGCCTTGGAGTGATTTTTATTTATTCTACTTGGGTCAGAAACCTTCCTGTGGTTCTAAACGAAAGGGTGATAATGGAAAAACACAGCAAATCAGGAAGACATTTAAATTACAATTCTTTGAAAATAATCTAGCCAGTCCCACTTGTGGGGAAAGTAATACAGTATAGTGTTAGCAGTTCAGACTCTAGAGCCCAGTGCCCCCTGGTTAGAATCTGGCTCCATCGCTTACCAGCTTTGTGATATTGGGCTAGGCACTTAGCCTCTCTATTCCTCAGTTTCCTCACCTGTGAAAGGGATAAAGCTAGTATACTTGTCTTAGAGAGTGGCCACGAGGGATTATTTTAGTCTGTTTTATTTGGAACAGAGCTTGGTATAGGAGAGAAAAAGGGGAGCAGAGTATGTTAGGAGATGATGGATGGGGCAGGTGATGGTGCAAAGAGAAGGCGATGCAAACGTGAAGGGATGACCCTCACCTTTTCAGGTCTCATTTTCTCCTTTAAGAGCTCTTCTCGCATTTGTCACGATAGCGGAGGGCTCTCTCTGAGCCTCAGCCTCTTCACCTGTAAAATGGGGCAGTAATTATGCCTGCCTCATAACGTTCCCTGGAGCATTTGGGGAGATGACGTTTAATAAACTGGGAAGCACCCAACTTTCCAGTCATCAGCTACAGTTCCTAGACCCCATTTGGGGTGGGGCATTGCCTTCTTGACTCTTTACCAAGGCGAATGTGAGTGAATCCATTTTATTGGATCCTGAAATAGATAGAGTAGGAAGGTGACACATTCTTGGAGAAAGGGGTAAATAACTACGTACTCGGAGACATGAAAGGGCTTTTAAATATCCAACTTCAGGGTAGGGGCTGGCCCAGCTTCAGGCAGAGCTGGTTCCCAGAGGCCTTCTGTGGGTCGCTGTAGTCACTGTCACCCTTCAGGGGAACCATCCTTTACACAGTAGACATGCTCTATAAGATATGTCACCATCCCACAACGGTCAATGTCGCCGGGTGATGAACGCACTAGTGGAAAGTGACATTAATGTAATTCTCTTGGTGAATTCTTTTGTTAAGTTAACGATCATCCCCTAATCTGTACGCATTAAGAAAGCCATGGAGATTTTCTAGGTGCCTGACCTTGTGCTATGTGGTGAGATGCTTCACCTGGAAGGTATCATCTTGTTGCATTCTCAGAACAGCACTAAGAGGTGGAGACTGTTATTATCCCCATTTTACAGATGGAGAAACTAAGGGATGGGAAGTCACACAGGTAGTAAGTGTCAGAGCCCACCTAGATCTGTACCTGGATTTGATGACTCAGAGTTCCTGATCATGACACTAATGTACTTCTCTGTCTCTCGGTCTCTGTCTCTCTGTCTCTCTGTCTGTCTGTCTGTCTGTCTCTCTTTCTCTCTCTCCCTCTTTGTAAGATTTTAAACAGATATTTTCACAGTATGGGCTATCTTTAAACTCCTTGTATAAAATGATGCATACATATTAGCTGTGAGCAGAAATACTTAAAACGCAGCCCAGGATTGAAAGCCACACTTCTCTCGATGTGGTTCCCCATGTGGGTGCATCTCATTGACACAAATTTGAAAAGATCACATAGGGATGACACTGAGGTGGGAAGGTGTCTCCGTTTCTTTAAGTAACTCTGGGTTCTTCTCTTGTTGGCTGACTCTATGTACCGCCCATTTCCCACTTGGTACCCTGGTGTTGCCTGTCTGTCCTGGAGACCCCAGGGGCCGGTAAGCCTGGTGGGGCGGGACTGAGCAGTCTTCATCTCTTTCTCTCCCTTACCTACCCCTTCTCATGACTTTCTTGTATCAGAAGGTTTTAATCAGAAGGTATTTTAATACAGAAGGTTTTTGAATGAGTAAGTGAATAGCCAGGGGACCCCATAGCATTTTGTGCCCAGATATCTATAATAACCCTGATCGTAATTCATCTGCTGATATGTTGTTCTAGAGCAGGGTTTCTCCACTTCGGCACCACTGACATTTTGCATGGGTTAATTCCTTGTGGTGAGGACCGTCCAGTGGATCGAGGTATATTTTGCCATGTCCTTGGCTTCTATCCCCTAGTGCCAGTAGTGCTTCCCCCATTTCAGTTGTGACAACCCAAAATGTCTCTAGATGTGGCCAAATGTCCCCTGGGGTCCAAAATCCACCCTCCACAGCACCCCCCCCCAACTTGAGAACCACTGATCTGGAGGCAAATCTGCCAGACGGCCTCGTCGCAGGAAGCCCCAGGATTCCAGAACCTCCCCCGTGCTCTGCGAACAAAACATGGGAATACTGAGCGCCTGCGACGGGACATGGCCCGTGCTGTGTCTGAAGAATGGTGTTTATAAGTCAGAAGGATGCAGAGCGTCCTCCTTCATTTGCTCATTCAGTAAACATGTGTGGGACACCTACAGGATTGCACAACCTGTAACTTGCAAAGCCGAGATGGAATCCAGAGTCGTCCGATGCTAACTCCCCAGTACACCTTTCCCACAGGGAAGCTCTTGTTTGATTAGCTTCCAGCTGCCTCACTCTGCCACTCCCTGGCTGTGTGAGCTAGGGGGAAGTCACCCTATCTCTCTGGGCATGAGTATGTGAAGTGGAGCTGGCGGATCAGCTACCCCAACTCCTCATGGAGTCGACCGGGATGTGTTTATCTGAACCGATCATTCTTCACTGCAGACGGTCGGTGGCAGCCCTTCCTGCCTCTGATCTCAACAGTGATCGGAGAGCAGAGAGGAGAAAGTAGCAGAGTGCCCCACCCCTCCTTGACTTGATGACAGGAGCGATTCTTTCCACGTGACTTCTGATTGCCTAAATCTCAAGCCCTCTCTTCTATCGTTACTTCCATCTAACAGACATCTGAGGCCGGGAGCAGATGGCTGCTTCAGTATTTCCCACGTGGTGGCAAAGAGGGCAGGAAGAGAAACCCAGATTCCCTAAGGGCCATCCAGGGCCGTGGGCATTATTTAGCCAGTGGTTTGCTTCTCCCCTCCTCCAGTGATTTCTCCTTTTCTCCTCAACGCAGGATTCAAATGAATCAGCAGACATGTATTGAGCTTCCTCTGTGATCAAGGCACTGTGTGAGGGGCCAAGGAACGGGAAGATGAATCAGACCCAGTTCTTGCCCCAGGAGTTCCGTGGAGAAGATTAAATGTGAAACCAAGAAAAGATATGCAATTCTCTGGGGGGGAAAAAAAAAGTGTGCGGCGACCAGGCTCATCGGTGTAGATAAATAGAGTGACTGCTGATTGTACATGCTCCCTGGAGAAATTGAGAAGTGGGGGGAGGGTGGAGGAGGAGGAATTTCTGTTTCTGCTCCCGTGGAAGAGCAGCTGCCCCTTCTTAGCTGTGAGACTGTGGGCGAGTCATTTCACCCTGACATATTCTTCACGGCTTTCTGAACCCGAGACCCTCTGGGCCCTCAAGCAAGCTTCGGAGAGTGTAGGCAGAGTGAAGATTGGCCAGTGTTGGGGACAAACCACAGGTAGCATCAGGAGGCCGAGTTCTGCTTTCGGATTTGCTGTGCATCCTTTCTGCTGCACCCCTCAATCTTTGAATCAGGAATTGTGAGTTCCCAGCCTAATTGACGTTGGCCAGAGCTTCCTGGAGAACGATGTTGGAACTATCTCGAGTGTAATGGTTAACGTCTGGCAGACAGAGAGTTCTGTTTCCTTCCAAGGACAAGTCAATCATGGAGTGGGGAGGCCAACCAGGTATGGGGAACCAAGGTGGAGTCATGGGGAGGGCTGTGTGGGGTTGGCCCATGAATTTGGACTGTTCTCCATTATTGCTCTCACCTGAGGCTTAGACCAAGGAAAGGTAGAAACCTCACCAACATATAATTAGAGCTTGAGCTTATGTGTACAAGACTGAAGAGAGAACTCAGCAACGAGTCAATCAACAAACATCTATTAGGAGAAAAATATGTGTCAGGCCTTGAGCGTAGTTTTCTGTGGATGCAAAGATCTTTATGGATCTCATAGCTTCTTCAAGGATCTTGTAGCTTAAGGAGAAGACTCCAAGACCTGGCCCCTGAATGACAGCTCCATCTACCCAACTGCTTACTGAGCAGAGTCCCAGAGGGCCTATAGACCCCTCAACCTCAACACGATCAAAACAAAATGATCACCTTTCTTTGTTCCATACCCGCCGCCTCTCCAGGCACTGCCATCCACCCAGCTGCCTGAGCCAGAAACCATGCTGGCTCCTCTCTCACTTTACCTCTAATCCCTACCAACTCCTGTCTATTCTTTCTCTCTCATTTCTCACTTACACATGGCCATGCCTTAGCTCAGGCCACAGCGTCTCCTGCCAGGACACTCTCCTATCCCTTCTCCAATTCGTTCTCCACGTCCCTGACAGAGCGATTTTGTTCTAGAACCCAACTGACTAGTTTGCTCCCACGTTTAACATCTTCCAGGTGCTTTGCCATTTCTGCCAGGACAGAACCCAAACCTCTTAGTTAGTTTCCAAACCCCTTACTTAATCTCTTGCCTTCTCCCTCCCTACAGTCCAGCTATCCTGAGCTGTGACTGGACTTGCCAACACATTCTCTCCATTCTGAGCCTTTTTATCTTAACTCCTCTTCCTCCCCCACTCGCACCTGCCTATCTTGCCTTTCTGGTCTCCTCGCAGACATGTTTCCTTCAAGAAACCTTCCGTCCCCTGGTCTATTTCCCCATTGGGCTCTGAGCTCACTGATGGCTGGGGCTTGCCCATAGCATCCAGCCCAGTGTGTGGCTCATAGATGCTCAATCAATACTTAACGAATGGATAAATGAGTACACGAGTGCCGACAAACAGTGATGAGGCATTTTTAGGAGGCGGGGAATCTGAAGATTTTGTGCAGACTTAGTTTTGTTTTGTTTTTTTCTGGTTGAGCTTTATTTAAATAGAATTGATGTGAAAAAAAACTGCACATATTTAAAGTGTACCATTTGATGAGTTTTGACATATGCCTACACCTGTGAAACCATTACCGCAATCAAGATGCCCTTCACCGTTGAACATACCTTCAAAGCCACCTCCTGTCCCTTTGCAATCTTTTCTTCCTTCTTCTCCCCCTGCCCCCATCCTTAGGCAACCACTGATCTGCTTTTGGTCACTATGGACAAATCTGTATTTTCTACAACTTTATATAAATGGAATTATATAGTATGCATTCTTTTGTGTCTGGCTCCTTTCATTTAGCATGAAGGGGGAGTAGGCTTTGAGAAGTGCTCTGAAGGATGGGGTATGACTTAGAGGGGAAGCAGAGGGCATTCTAGGGAGAAGAGACCAGTGTGAATAAAAATTCGAAGGCAAGAAAAATGCAAGGTCACTAGACCAGGCTGGATCCAGGGTCACTCACTCATTTATTCATCAAATATTTATTGAGCTCCAACTATGTGCTAGGCACTGCTCTAAGGATGTGTGTGTGGCGGGGTGGGGGGGGTCTTCTTGCTCCTTTAGATTCACCGTCCACCCTTCTCCACCTCTCCGTGTTCCGGGAGGCTGACCTGTACGAACAGTATCCATGGGCTCTCTCTCCACTGACTTCCGGGTGGGTCTGGCCAATGGAATCCTCGGCGAGAGGTCAGAAGGAAGTTCGCCAGCTATTTCTCTGGCTCCCTTTCTGGAGCTCCTGTAAGTGACCTTCTCTCTTGCCCGACAAGCCACCACCCCAGTTGCTTCTCTGGGGCGTATTAACCAAAGCTGATGCTCCCATCCTGAAGGCTGGATAAAAAGCACCGGCACGTGGCCTGGGGTAGGGGCAGGATGTTTTCTGGAGTTGTCTCCTGTGAGCATCGTGGATGATACTAGAGGCTCATGGCCTCCCAGGAAGACTTTCATGCAACCTGCAAACCTAACTCACTCCAAGGCCCTCCCGCAGAGGAACTGGTTCTTCAGGGTTTCTGAGGGCTGAGGTCCTAGCTCTGCCTGCAGAAACAACTTGCAAACGGTCAGAAAGCATTTTTTTTTTCCCCACTTACATGTCCAGTCCTGTTGCAATAAGGTGCTTCTCTCAACAACACAGCTAGGACTCGGTGCTGAAAAAATCCCAAACCGAAAACCAGTCTCTCACTCTGTCTTTCACAGATCTGAGTATCCCTCAAGGCCTGTGACAGCCCCCCACCCCCCAGGGGACCTCACAAACCAGGACGCCTATTTGCTTTTCTCTTTGGAATCAGACTATTAGCATTTCGAAGAAAGGTCTTTTCATCTCTGCATTTTCTGTGACTTTCACCTCCTCCTTACTTAATATCTTTCGAGACCATAAAACACACACACACACACACACACACACACACACACACACACACACACCCCTTTTTTTTTTTATTGGGGGGAGGGTGGTGTGGGAGGAGGCAGATCTCTCAGAAATGGCTTAAACTCTTTTCTCTCTGATTATGGAAGAGTTCCAAATTCATGGTGGCCCATTTTGGAGACGAAGCCAGGCATCAAAGAATAATAAATGGGAGGTGTCTAACCCAGAACAGGCTTACTTCCTGTTAAATCCTGGTCCTCCCTTAGGAGAAGTGAGACGTAGAAATGGGGATCGTAGAAGAGCCTGGGGAGCCGTGACCCGAGACCGGAAGGCGTCTGAGAGGTTGCCGCTTGCTGGAGGCTTAGGTCTGCTCCAACTAGTCTCTAGGGTCAAATAAGGGCCAGCGGGTAGAGGCTATGGGGAGGCAATTTAGCATCCTTAGATGGTCAGTCTTGCCGACTGGTAGGGCTGTTGCGTAAGGGGATGAGCCTTTCTGTCACTGGGTGTGGGCAAGAAAAGGTTGACGGGATGCTGAGGGCATTCCAACAGTGACCTAACCAGATCACTGGTCCCTAGACACCCGCAGATTGGATGCGACAGATCACCAGGGCTGAAAACTCAGATTCATCCATTTATGCAGCAACTGATGTGTATTGAGCACCTACTATGTGCCAGGCACTGGGCTAGGCACCGTGGTGACGGGGCGGATTTGGTCCTGGCTCGTACGCAGCTCACGTTCTAGTCGGGGAGGCAGATAACAAGACACAAATAAGTTATGCTGGGATCAGAGCTTCGAAGTTAACCAACTCTGGTGATTGATGGAGAGCGACAGGGGCTGGGGACCTGCTGTAGAGTCAGGCCTCAGGGGGTGACATGTAAGCTGAGATGAAGGAGCCAGTTCTGGAAAGATCCAGGGAGAGAGTGATCTTGGTAGACGAGAAGAATCGCGCTGAAGGACCGCAGAGGCCT
>JAQQSQ010002239.1:0-11160 GCA_028627145.1 Eidolon dupreanum | reverse complement strand
CTGTCTACTGAGCTTCTCTTTTCAATGTTTCCTTGACACTTGGCAGTCAGCATTCTCAGAGCTAAACTCCTCCTCCTCCTCCTCCACGAACCTGTTCTATCCATTCTCCATCTGAAATAAAGAACTCCAGAAACAGTTTCCTCCTTCCCCTTCCACTGCCACTTCTTTAATTTGAACCTTTATCTTCTGTTTCCTCTTAAGGACAGGAACTCTGCCTCTAGGTTCACTTCCTTCCACTCTGTCCCCATCTCATTCCTCGAATAAGCTTTCCAAAATGCTCACAAGACTTTGCTGCTCCTCCATTTACAGCCCTTCAAAGCAAGTATTCATAACGTATATTCAAGGGTATATTCCTCAGTTTGGCATATCAGGTCCTCTCTCCCCTGCCTCAAACTCTTTCCTTGCTTCTATTTTACCTAGTCTGCTCTCTGGCATACAGACATATTTGTAGTTCCCTGTTCCTCCTCTCACAGTGCCTTTGCACCCCTGTTTCCTCTGCCTTCACCATCATTCCTCACCTTGTCTGACTGAATGACCATCACTCATCCTTCGAGCCTCAGGTCAAGTTTCTCTCCATCCACGGAGCTTGCCTGGCACCTCCCAACCCCCAAGCCAGGCAAAAGCTCCTCCTGAACAGTGCCATAATGTCCCATGTGTATCTCTGTTATGTCACTTTCACACAGGGTTGTAGTTGTTGGGGTGTTAATCTATCTCCCCTATTCCCTGTGAGCTACCTCAGGATAGGAAGTACCCAGACTGGCCTTTGTTCTCCCAGCACTGCTGTGTGTTGAATGAATGAATCAATGGATGCAATCTATTTAGGGAGACAGACATTAACTAATAATGACCTGGCAATTCAGGGCGAGTGGCAAAACAGAGATGTACATGGGAGGTACCATGAGAACCCAGAGGAGCAGGCTCCTAACATGCCCGAGGTGAAGGATCAGGGAAGGTTTCCCAGAGGAAGTGGCATCTGAGATGCAAAGGCACCCCAGGCTGAGGGGGCACCTGAAAGCACACAGAAGCTTGAGGAAAGAGC
This sequence comes from Eidolon dupreanum, assembly GCA_028627145.1. Classification (NCBI taxonomy): domain Eukaryota; kingdom Metazoa; phylum Chordata; class Mammalia; order Chiroptera; family Pteropodidae; genus Eidolon; species Eidolon dupreanum. The sequence goes on along the minus strand of JAQQSQ010002239.1, from coordinate 10,121 downwards.
TCGGCAGGACGCTGTGCTGTGTGGCTGGAGAACGGGAGTCCCTGGGGACAGCTAAATTTTGAGCCTGAAAAGGTGGACAAGAAGTGGATTAGGATTCATTTTTCAAATCCCATGCTTGTGCCGTCCTGAAATGATTAGACATCATATTTATGTGGGGTTTTGTTTGTCTCCAGTTCTGTTTATTCTGTCTTACCCCTGCTCTAAGATGTTTATTTCCTTAGAAATGTCCCTTGGATTTGAGGACAATAGTGTGGCCAGCACTTAAAAATGTAAACCATTAGACAGACTGACCGAAAGAGAGGCGTATAGTTCAGTTTTTCAAAACAAGTGTTTGTACATGCTATTTGTTTGCGTATTCAGCTATTTTCATTAAATGTTATTTCTGAAAGATAATAAATAAAAACTGAATATGTAAAAGGAATTACTTTTAATCATGTAGTAACAGTGTTGTAACAGTGATTTGACAGACCAAAAAAATAATCTAATTGTTTTATCATTTTCTTTAAAATTATTATTTATTTAAGATGATAAGGGACATAAGTGAAAATGTATTAACTAATTTCATTTATCATTCATTTCATAAATGCAAATTTAGTCTTACCTGTCCATTAATGCTTGGAACACTCTGCTTTCAACAGGAAGATAGGGCCTTGGGATGGAATCTATCTCCTCTGTAGCCAGTGTCTTCCTCCTCCCTCACTGAGCTACGTGGGTGGGCCTCTCCTAAAGCTACATCAACTTGAAGGGCTCTTTGTATATTACAGTTTAACTTATGGAAGAAGGAATTGTTATTCAAAGACTTTAACACATAATGGAAGATACTGATACATTTTAAATTAGACATGCTAGGGAGCTGAAAGATATTTTGTAACTGATTAGTATTTTATTGCATGATAGTCTTTAGATATGAATGGTATGCAAAAAGCTGTGCTGCTCAAATTAAAATTAAACTTCCTAAAGACATTTCTTGAAGACAATACCAATGCCCTTCTAACTTGGATTACTTTTATAATTGTAATTTCGTTTTTGCTGTCTTCTCCTTCCCCCACACTTATACAAAGTTTCATTTATTATACTTTATATGTAAAACACACACATATAAATACAATATAAGTGCCTGTTTAGGAAGTAATATTCAAAAGTACATGGCATTAGAAATGAGTGTCTTTCATGGACAATATTGTTTTCTTAATACAGGTAGATAAAATCATCATGAATGAGAGAAGAGGGATCAAAGTAATATTTGAAAAGAACTGGCAGAGATCAGAATGGATGATACATAATCAAAATGAAATAACAGAAAGACAAGAAATTCAGGTAATAAACAGAGCTTAGTAACAAAGGAAATGAAGATAAAGGAGTGTAATACAGTAAAAGTAGGCCTGCATTTAAGGTCACATTAAAAAAAGAAAAATAAGCAATAAGAAACTAGTTTTGATGAGCTCTAATGTTTCTTCTGGTTCGAGATATGATGATTCTATAAACATTTTTATTTGTATTCATTGTAAAATTGAAGGTGAAATTGTTTTACGAGAGAGGCCAAAGCTGGGTTATAGTTTTGGGTCCAAATGACTATTTCTCTCTAGGGTACTAGGCTGCAAAAGTAAACATCTTCCTCCCCTTCTCCATCACTCTCTTTCACCCTTCCTCCCTCCCGTCATTCTTCTCACTCTAAAAAGAGCTACTTTATCTTACTACGCCAGGCTCTATGCTAGGCACAGAGATAAAGGAACTTCTCAAAGCTCAGACTATTAGCCAAGGAGGCAGGGATGTACGGACTTCAGTGGAGAGACAATGGAGTGAATCACTGACTTTTTTGGATAAGTCAGGGAAATTTCAAGGGAGCGGACACAAGAAGAGGACCATAAAAGTGAGTAGGGATGATGAAGAGGAAGAATCAGGAAAAGCCTCCGAGCGGGGAACAGTAGACAGGTGTAGGGAGGTGAGTCTGGCTGGAGCCTTGGAGGAGAGTGGGGAAGAGACAGGATATGAAACAGAGAAAGAAGGCTGGCAAAACATTTAGCAGAGTAGTAACAAGATCAGAGTTATCATCTTTTGCTTCAGTTTTGATACCTAAATTTGATACCTAAACGATGCGTATACTTAATTTGTTGGATTGTTTTAAGGATCAAAAAATGATGTACATAAAGTGCTGAGTGTAGTGATTGGCATATCCTGGGAGCTCAATATGATACTCTAAGACACATTTGAGATACACAGTATATTTCTTGATTTCTATAAATCGTACCCAGCTCAGCTCCATCTACAAAGGGTGCCCCAAAGACATTTTTCAGAATTCCTTTCTTCTCCTTGGATCAAACAAGAACTTTAGTGCTTACGGCTTTAGGAAGATAAGAGGGGACTGTCCTAATTCTTAGTCCAGTGGTTGCCAAGGTCAGCTATAGGGTTCTTCACCTAGATTTCCAAGGCATCAGCATGTGGTGTCCAGGGCACCCAGTCCACACAGAAGCCAGTCCTCAGAGACTGTGTGCTAGAGCAGGTGCCAAGGTACCCCTCGCTCAGATGTCCAAAGTTGGGACATGCCCAACACACCTGGGAATTGGGTCTTCCTCAATTTAACCCCCCACACACTGAAATCGATTGTTAGTGGGAATACAAAATGGCATAGCACTTTGGAAAAACTAGCCGGACAATTTCTTACAAAGTGAAATGTACACTTACATTCTGACCTGGCAATCCGATTCATAAGTATTTACCCAAGGGAAATAAAAAGTCATGTTTATGAAAAATAGGAAAGCAAATGTTTATAGCAGCTTCATTCATAGTCTTCAAAAATTGAAAACAACCCAAGTGAGTACATTCATACAATGGAATATTACTCAGCGATATAAAAGTATGAACTACTAAAACATACAACATGGAAGAATCTCAAATGCATTATGTTAAGTAAAGGAAGCCAGACTCAAATGAATTCATACTGCATTGTCCCACTTCAGTGATATTCTGGAAAAGACAAATGTCTAGGGACAGAAAACAGAGTTGTCAGTTGCTGAGAACAGAGAGAGGGGATAACTTTGGGGGCTAATGGAACTGTTCTATGTCTTGATTTTGGTATTGATTACACAATGGTATTTGTCAAAAGTCATAGAATTGTATGCCAAGAAGAGGAAAATTTACTGGTGCAAATTGTATATCAAGAGGAAAAAAAAAGGAAAAAAAAAATCCCCCTAATTGCCTTTCTTTTCATTCCCTGTGGAGACAATCCAGCCTAGTTCCCTTGAATGGCCAAGACATTCAGTAGGCAGAGACCTGTGTAGTGATTGTTCTGTGCTTAGCAATTTCTCTGGTTTGGACGGCTTTGACTCACACAGAAAAACATGAAAGATGTTCAAATGCTATCTTATGGCTTCCAGGAAGCAAATTCTACCTTTCTCTAGAGGAGATAAAATTATTTTTTGGCTTCTCTTGATTCGTCTCCAGCTTCATGGGGGTGGGAGGCGGTGTTCAAACAAAACAAAGAACAGTTGGGGGTCGTCTTTAGGACTTGGCAATTTCCGGGTTGTTTTTTTTCTAAGCTTGAACTCCCAGAAGGGGGAGGGGTAGATAAAAATTACCTTTAAGGCAGCGGTCCACAACCTTGTTGGCACCAGGGACCAAATGAGCATCTAATGCCTGATGGTCTGAGCTGGAGCTGATGCAGTGATGCTAGCGCTGGGGAGCAGCTGCAAATGCAGATGAAGCTTTGCTCGCTGGCCAGCTGCTAACAGGCCACAGACGGACAAACGGGGGGCAGGGTAGGGCCTCCCCCTGCTTTAATGCCTTGATGAGACTGCCCTGTGGAGAAATAAAACAATGTCAGTTTGATAAGTTTTCTGCTACATTCTATCTCAGAATAGCATTCCATCACAGGATCCATTCTGAAGGCAGGGTCTGTGAGAGTGAAGGGCGCGAGGTGGACTGCAGGGGCTCACAGAGAAACAGGGAGGGCAGCAGGGGAGACTGAAAAAAAAAGGTGAATAAACAAGGTCATTTCTCATAGGTGTAATACTTTGAAGAAAATAAATAAGGCGATCTAATAGGAAACAGTTGGAAAAAGGGGATCCTTAAGCTAGCATGATCAGGGAAGGCCTTTCTGAAAATGAGACCTTCATACATATCTAAAGGATGAGGCATCACAGGTACCAACAGCACAGAGGGCAGTAGGACAGGATGAGAGACCAGCAGATGTGAAAACTGCAGGATGAATGAGCCACAGAAAGGCAGTCGAAAAGGCTCAGATATAATGAACAAGGGGGAGGAGGTGGTGTAGGTGACAAAGAGAGGTAATGGAGGGAACAGACACTCCATTATCCAAGTGAAATGAAGTCAAAGAAAGATTTTAAACAGGAGAATGCATTATCAGAATTACATTTAAAAATCATTCTGGATTATTACTTTTTTAATGTAAGCACTGATGGATTGGAGGTGGCGCAATGAAGGAAAACAACAAATCAGGGATCACTCCAAGATTTTTGACTCAAAAATAGTGTTAAAATTAGCTAATTTAAAAAAAAAAAACAGAAGTGAGGAAGACTTGTTTTTAAAAATATTTTCAATATAAAACAGAGCTATAGAAATTAAAACAATGTGGTACTGGCATATTAATAATTGTTAAGACTCATTTAATATGTATAGTGTACCAGACATCACATTAAGTGTTTTAGAGGTTTAACATAGTTAAAACATGTAAGACAGGTACCTATTAGCACTATTTTATGGATGAGGAAGAAAGGCACAGAAAGGAAAAATAAAGTGATCCAAGTTCCAAAACTCATAAGTAGCCTGGTTCCAGAACCCATGTTCTAAGAACCACTTCACCCATGGCTAGGCCAGTGAAACAGAATATGAAATCCTAAAAAGAACCAAATGTATCTAAATCTTAACAAATCAAGGGGAAATAATCAATAAACAGTGTTTGAAATGTCTCCAAAATATTTGAAAAATTTTTAAAATCTTCATTTGACACATTCACTAATAAAGATACACTACATACAGACAGATTAATGAGTTAAATGTTAAAAAATAAAAACCACACAAACCATAAAAAGTTAGCAGAAAATATGGGATAGAAAAGCACTTTCTAGAAATTAAAGAAAGAAATCATGAAAAAAAATGAATAGGTTTGACCTAAAAAAAAAAATAAAAAAGTATAATGTAAAATAATCCAGAAACAAAATAAAAAGTAAATTGCTTTCCAGAAATATTGTATCCAATTACATATTGTTCTCAAGATTGTATCAATTCATACCCTGCTTGCACTATTTGAGAATACCCATCATACTTTGTCAGCTTTGGCCATAATTGACAAGAAACAAAATAATAAACATCTGTCGTTATGATTATCATTTTAAAGGTTTGGTGACTTTGAACAATTGTTTGATTTCTTTATAGGCCATTTGTATTTCCTGTTTGTGAAATGATTGTTCATGCCTGCTCTCTGTGGGGATTTTAGCCTTATCGATTTGTATGAACACTTTATAGATCAAGAAGAGTACAATTTTTTTTTCATATTTGTAGAAAATGTATTTGCCAAGTTTGTCATTTGCCTTTTAGTTTCTATTTGACATTTTTTTTGTTGCTATTTAATGGAATTTTATTTTCTTTTTCAAGTCATTTGTGTATACAGGAAAGCTATTGATTTTTATATCTTTGTAACATAGTACCTTACTGAACTCTTTTTAGCTCTAAGAGTTTTCAGCTGATTCTCTCTTGGGTTTTTTAAGTCTGCAATAATATCATCTACTAGAAGAAGGGAGAGACAAAGTGAGGAAAGGAGGGGATGTATTTTCTCCTCCTTGCTAATAATAAAACTCTTATTTAGGCTTGATGTGTTATTTTTTAGCGAGAATTTCCAGTAAATTTGGCAACAGTAAATATCACAGTTTTTTTTCCTTTATTCTAATGGGAATGTCTTTAGAATTTCACTCTTAAGTGTGAAGTTGGCTCTCCAATGTGATATAGATATTAATGATTATCTTAGGAACCATCTTTCTATTCCAAGGTTTTTGTTTTTCTTTTTAAGGACATACTGTGGCACGATATTCTTATTTATCAAAGATGATAACAGCAACAAAAGCAAAACTTTTAACTTCAGGTAGAAAGTACATGAGCAACATCATATATTCAGTTTGAGGGCAAAAAAATAACATCCTCCTTGACTATTTTCTCTGTGTTGTGGACAACTTTTTAATTTTTTTACTAATCTCTTGATTTTCCTTTGAATAATACTGCTCATCCCTTAACAAAACAAATTCATTGAAGTTTAATTTACATCCAATATATCGTATCTATTTAAATGTATAATTTATGAATTTTGACAGGTGGACACACTGGTGAAACTGTCACGATCAAGATACTGACAATTTCTATCACTCCAAAAAGAATCCTCCTGCTCCTTTGCAGTCCATCCCTCCCTCTGCTCCCAACCCCAGGCAACCATTGATCTGCTTTTTTGACATTAAGGAGTAGCTGGCATTTTCTAGAATTTTATATAAATGGACATACTATATGAACTCTCTGTGTCTGGCTTCTTTCACTTAGTTCTGCTCCTACTTGTAGAAAGGTAGATGTTGGCCCCTGAAAGGTCAAAAACTTGGCACTGCTGTAGGAAGCCTTCCTCAGGATGAGCTATGGGGCCCCATGGAAGCACTGAGGATAATCTTCCTTCTGGAAATTAATGACCAGCTCTAAAGCAGTTGTCAGAGATGGTTAGTTAGTTAGATAGACAGACCCTTTGCGTTTTGAGGGTTGTTTATAAGTACAAGCGTTCCTTCTCCTAGCATTGAGTTCTTGCTCCCTGAGACAGAAAGAAGAACAGATGTTCTGAATCCATTAGGGCTCAGACTCCAGAAATAGTCATGACCCGGTGTCCCTGGACTTCTGGAGATGGCCATCTTGTGTGAACTGAAAAGGCTGAGCTCAGAGACATGGGCATCCAGGCACTCAGAGAGATGGCCACTCGTGTGAGCCAGCATTGCTAACCATGGAGACTTATCACCTTGAACATCCAGACATGGACCCCAAGGCCCTCTGGGAGATGTGCAAGCCAAAAGAAGTGACTGTAGAGAGATACCACCTTGAAAACTCAGGCAAGGGCATCCTGGGAATTTAGGGAGCTCATATATGTGTATCAGTTTCTTATTGTGGCTGTAACAAATTACCATAAACTTAGTGGTTAAAAACAACACAGATCTATTACCTTATAGTTCTGGAGGTCAGAAGCCCAAAAGGGGTTGCAATGAGCTAAAATTAAGGTGAGCTGTGTGCCTTCTGGAAGCTCTAGGGATAATTTCATTTCCCGGCCTTTTTCACCTTCTGGAGGCTGACTCAAGACTCTCTGACATCTTCAGAGCCAGTGATGACCAGTCACATCTCTCTCAAGATGCCACCCTTCTGGTTCTGACTCTTCTACATCTCCCTTCCTCCATTTTAAGACCTTTATGATTGCACTGGGCTCACCCAGGTTATCTAAGCTAACCTTATTTCAAGGTCAGCATGTTAGCAACTTTAATTCCACCTGCAATCTAAATTTCCTTTTGCCATGAAACATAATATATTCTCAGGTTCCAAGGATTAAAAGTGGACATCCTTGGGAGGTAGGGGGAGCATTATTTTGCCTAACACAGTATGTCAACTGAAAGAGCTAACTCTAAAGAACTACCTCTTTGAGAGCCCACGTACAGGCATCCTGGACATGGAAGAGACGGCCATCCATGTGTGTTCAGTGAGCTGGCCATGGAGCGCAGTCCCTTGTGGGAACCCAGACGCAGTCATCCTGGGCATTCGGGAGGATGACCACGTATGGAAAGTAAAGAGTATGTGGACATTTCCCTTGTAGAACCCAGGAACCAGCCCCAAACGCAGAGACAGAATCATCCGTTCAACTCCACAGAGCAATTCACAACAAATTTCACAATCAGTTAAGGGAGCAGCAAAAAGCAGGGCAGCTGTGGATGGTTCAACGCCACTGGGATGTAGAAGTTGGATTTACTTCTTTTTGAACATCAAGAACACCCACAACAGTTCATGTGGAAAGGGGGAAATATTAAGCTTTCTGCCAAGAAGATAAGTGAATACTTGAGGCAGAATTAATGAAAAACAAAACAAAACACAATGAACAAAATATAAAAAATTATATTATTTAATTAAATATAGACAATATCAATCCTGCACTTAAGAAAAAAAAAGGGGGTAAATGAAAAATTTCTGCCGATTCTGAGCGTGAATCCATACACGTAAGATTATGTTTCAAAATTTTGGATAAAAGTAAGGCAGTCCAGAAAGTTCTTCATTTGTTATGTTGTTCAGTAGCTGATACATAAAGGTCCAGATATGGATCTTGCCTTCGAAAACAAACAAGATATTATAGTACTTTCTAAAAAACTGTAATGATTGCTCCATTTTTCTAATCTCCTTTTATTTGTTGATGAATAACTACATTGCATAAAGTTTTTTTTTTCAGTGAAGAAAACAGGGAGAGCATAAAATATAGAGAACAAATCTTATACAGATATTTGAGGGAGTCTTTTACATTTTGGAATAGACATTTCAGCAGTTCTGTGGTCAGATAATAATATGGGCTTTACTGATCTTCACAGAATGAATGAAATTCTTTTTGATAAGGTGTCAATATCTATCTGGGAATGAAAAGGATGTGTTGTTAAGGGAATGAAAATGTGGCCCCCATCTGGAGACATCAAGGAATTGCAGTGATGTGTGTATCACGCCATCTTTATTCCTTGATAAGAGATATTCTACAGGTAATATGAGAAAAGTGTCTCTGCTTGGTGCCAGGCCATACCATCTCTTCAGATGAGCCACCACCTCACCACTGTACATACTTGCTTCTCTATTTTGACCACTGTGTCATGCTACAATCTTTGGTAGCTGTGTAGGTCTTACCTACCCTAGTCTCACAAGGAGCTCTGGTCCCCTTATGAGCGATTACAGCAGTTTCTTCTTGTTAGACTCCATCTGCAGGACTGACCCTTAACAGCTTCAGCTACTCTGGTGAATAGCCCCTAGGGCTCTGAAATAGTTAAGATCTTCCACCTGCCTCTTCTAAATATTGCTTGAGGCTTCACTAGTCTTCCTTAGAGGTCTTATCCTAAGATTTTAGCTTAGAATACCCACCTCCCCCCAGTACCCTCCCTAGCATTACTCAAATGCCCCACACAACTCTGACATGGCAGACTTCATCATTGTTTATCTCTGTGGATCCCTTCCCTCTTCACACTGGATTCCGGCTCTTGAGGGAAACAGTAATCGGAAGCTTATTTAGGGCGGGTTTTATATCCTGGGTATCTGACTCATGTGGTTAGCCTCTGCTGGAACCCTATTTGCTTCCATAATTAACCTACTTATCCTAGAGACTTTAGTTAAAATTTTAATTCCTCAGGGAAGCCTTCTCTGACCCCAAGACTAGATCGGGTCTCATGCCATATGGTTTCATACTATTCTATACTTCATAGCATGTGCCCCGATTTTCAGTATTACATGTCAGGATTCTTTGTTTACTGTTCATATTCCCCACTAGAGAGCAAGCCATATGAAGGATAGGACTGGGTCTGCTTTCTTGCCATCGTAACTGCTGGGCCTGGCTCAGTACCTGGCACAGAGTAGGACCTGAATAAATATATTTTGACCTAATAAAATAAAGGAGTAATGACTAAATGAATACAGTGTTTTCATATAGATAATAAGCAGAGTCCAGGTAGCTCTCCTCACTTTAGCATGATGGTTAAAAACATGGGTTCTAGTCTATTTAGGAAATTTATTTACTCCCTCTGTGCCTTTTGCCCTCATCTGTAGAATGGGGGTGATCAAAATACCTTATGAGGATTCAATAAAACCGTATATGTATATACTGTGTATATGACCAAACACTTCAAAGAATGCTCAGCATATAGCAGGCATGAACAGTAGAACTTTAAAAACATAGCTCTCTGAGATCATAGAAATTTTTATAATCATCACATTCAATTGTTGCTATTCTGATGTCCTTACCTTGGCTCACATTAAAATAAATATTTCATCTAATCTCTTTGTATATTTTTAGTGTTTATTATCCTGTGTCTCTAAGTTCTCTAGGGCTGATTTATCTGTCTAAGCAGTAGGCACAA
>JAQQSQ010002238.1:0-11163 GCA_028627145.1 Eidolon dupreanum | reverse complement strand
TCATAAAATCATAAAAATATAAGTCACTCAGGTGCCACCTACTCTATCTCTACACAATACTTAAGGTTTCCTCTCTTCCCCATCATCTCTCTCCCCATTAATATTATCTATTCTCCAGGCTGGAAGCTTGGGAGGAAGGGAAAGCTTCATTAATATCTTTAGATTCACTGTGGCATCTAGTATGACACACTGCATTGCTGCCCCTCAATGAAGCAAAATTAAATTCCCAGTTCCAAATAGTTCCCATTTTAAGAAGTAGTCCCGCCTTACTTTTAGTCCTTAAGCTCTTCATTCATCAACTAAAAAAAAAAAATGAAAAAAATCTCTGTTTCTATATTCTTCATAGGCCTGATAACGAATTCTATGAGAGGCAGCACAGTGAGGCTGTACTTTTCAAAATATTGTTTCCAGCATATAGTAAGCATTGTGTTTCACCTTATAACCCAATTCACTTCACAAATACACAGGCACAGAAATTTTATAAAATAATATTATGTGGGTTATACTTTGTTAATTTCTATTTCCTAAAATTATAGTTGTGATCCACTAAATTGTTCTCATGACTCAGCAGTGGGCTGTGATCTGCAGCTTGAAGAACCAAAGGGTAGAGGCTGAGAGCACCTGTGCGTTTGAGTCAGAGTCAGAGATGGGTACAAATGTGGGCACTTCGCCCTAAGAGTTATGTGATGTTGAACAAGTGATTTAGCCTGTGTATCCTTTAATTTTTTCTTCTTTAAGACAGAAATGACAATAGCACTTACCTAGAAAGATTGTTGTGGGTGATTAAATAAATGTATCCAAAACACTTTGTTCAGCTTAAGGCACATAGTACCTGTTAATAATTGTTAGCTCTTAGTACTATTCACTCTTTGAATTCCTTCCAGAAACTTGGAGAAAGATATGTGAATGTAATGCTTATATTTTACTCACTGTGCATTTAATTATGTTCTATAATTTTATGCCCTTATTTCATTCCATAATTTTTATGTTCCTATGAGTGTTTTCTTCTCAGCTGTGTTAAAACTCTCTGTTGGGGCTGCTCATGAACTTTTTCTTCTACTACATGTAGCACCTACCCAGAGCTGCGGTTCAAATACTATTAAAGTTCTCATCCAGCTACTTTTTTGCAAATAATTTTTTATAACATGTAAAGGAAAGGATAATGTAAAATAGATTGGGGAGTAGGGAAAAAGGAAATTATTTGCAACTTTGAATTAATGCCTCTAAGGATGGCCAAAATTTATCTTAAAAGAAGACTTACTGTAATATGGAACTCTTCCCAAACAGTAACTTAAAATAAATATGAGAACCTCAAATCATAGAATCATGGTGTTTTTGAGAAGTACCACTTAGAGAGAAAATGTCTTATGAAAACAAGTACTCTTTACTTGCTTTGCCCTCTTAAATCAGGAAGCGGTATTCCAAACTGATGTAGAAAAACAGTGAAAAACAATTTCTTAAGATTACAAAATCCTATATTGCTATAACCAGAAATCTAATAAGATTACTTCCTGAGGGAAGAATATGATACTGTATTATACCCAAAATGAATTTTTATGAAAGCTCTTTTTATAAATAATAGTAATAAAACAAATGATAAAATAAAGCTGGTCTAAATAATGCCAAAAAGAGTAAAATTCATAATTATTTATTGAACACCTAAACTAAAAACCAGGGAAGATTAACAGAGTTAAAGTACTCAAGAAGTTATCTGCTTGGGCAACCAAGATAAATACATGTAAATTTCATTAGCAAAATGAGTTAAATAATAATTTGAGACAATATGAGAGATAGCACAGAGGAATGTATGGCTAATTAAACAATGCAGGGCTACTTGTACAAGAGAGATGAAGAACACTGATGGTGAAGATGATAAGGGAGAGCTTTCTAGAGTGGAATTTAGACTTCCTATCAACAGCTCTCTCTACTCACCCTTGTAGAAGAGGACTAGCACAATCCATCAGAATAAGCCCTGGCTAGGAGGAATTAGTTAAAGGCTTACTGAGTATGTTGAGTCTGAATTCAACCCTTGGATAGATCTAAGACATAACAGAGTAATTAAATTTTTAAAATTTTTGATTACTTTTGTAGTTTACAAATTGGAGAATTATATATTTTATAGTCTGTGGATGCCACTCTAGCATCCATTTAGGTTCCACAGAATTCCCTCCCTTTTTAAATATAGTAGTTGTGTATTTAGGATTTTGGGTTAGACACATGTTAAAATATGACACAAGTCTTTCCTGATGGATACCTCAGAACACCCAGTTATAATTATGTAAACACCAAAAAAATGTTACAAAGGAAGTGAGAGGTTTACATATTAAAATGAACACTAGCATTACCAATGGTACGCAAATATAATTTAATTCTATTCTAAGAAAATGTTCAAGATTTATTCCAATTGCTTCTGCCAGATTTTGCTCTCACTTTGTGCTAGAATTTTTTTAAGAATAGAAATGTCTTAAAGAAAAAATTATGTTTTATATTACCCAGGAAGATGATTTTCTATTAATAATTGTTCCCTGCTGACATCTAGAGGCTTGACAAGGGTAATGAAGATAATGGGACTAATGATAAAGCATTATTATATTGATTTTTTCAATTTATCCTCCTTTGATCAAGCTTTCAGTGGATTTCCGGAAGCTGACAACCTTAACAGTCCACCAAAAAGGAAATGATTTAGAAAAATAACAAACCCAGTGCAAGGGAGGATAATTTGTAGTTAAATATAGTATATATGTATCTAAAATTACACTGAAACATCCTTAAAATATTAACAGCTAGACAAACTAATCAACTAATTAAACTAACAATTTGTTGGCCTTAGAGTAAGCATAGAGTCTTTCAATTTTCTTTTTTAATTTGATTATTTACTTAGGAGACTAAGAGTAAAACCACAGATGAAGAAACATCAACCCTTTGAAGGACTAAGCAAACACTTTCTGTGTCTGCCCAAGGTGAGTCCACACTGAAAGAATCAACCAGGCGCTGTGGGCAGTAGATTTCGTATTTACAAAGTTGATGCCCTAGAAGGACATCAGAAAGATGTTCTTCTAAATGAACAGGTATACCACAACTGTGCCTTTTAATTTAAAATCTAGGAAGATGAGTTGAGCATAAGCTCAATATGAACCAAAAGTGAGACATGTATTAAAAGGCTAAGAATTATCAAATTAGCCTTTATAAATTGAAGAAAGATTTCAGCTCAATTGAAGAAAGAACTTTTTAATTAGAGTAGAACTAATCTCATAAATTGGTAAATTCTTCCATGCCTCTCTCTACAGATTTAAGCAAAGAATGCATGCCTCTCAGGAAATATGAGTGGTGATGGAATGTCACATTAAAGGTGCTAAAGATTTAAAATTCTAAGCATGAAAAAATTTTACATTCCTAGTCTCCTTACATCTTGTAAACACAATCTAAAACTATTAACTCAAATGAAGTTGCTGGAACTCATGGAAATAAAGAAAAATTAATACAGAATTATGGAGGGTAGAAGTCTCATAGGAAATTGGCTATAAATTCTTATTATTCCAGTCCTTACATTTGAAATGTTTTTAATAAAAAAGAAAGTAGTGAAAGTACTAAATATGAACACTATTATACTTACTGACCAGTTTATTTCAAAAAATTCTGTCATTCTTTTGAAATCTAAAAAAAAACCCTGCTTCTTGAATGAATAAAATACTTTATTTAGACATAATAGTGAATGAATCTGTAGGCTTTACTTTGGTTTAAAAAAAAAACAAAACAAAACACTCTGCTTTTGCCAGTTTCAAAATATGGAAAATTGTAAGTAATACTGTTGGTTGCACTAATCATAAGACTTAGTGATTCTATTTTTCCCTTTCTCTGCACACTGCTTAGACCTGTTGCTTTCCTTTGCTAAATATAGCTGGCTTCCTGCTATTTTCACAGCTAACTGGAGAATTTCATTAAGAAGGTGGAAAGCTAACATTGTCACTGTGATGAATAAAGTTGTCAGCTGATATCTCTCCTTGCTGCAATGGAAAAGTTTACAAAGACTGGAGGTGCTGAGAGAGAGAACGAAGCTTCATTAAAACGGTCAATTAGCGCAATAAGCAAAAGGCAATAGGCGACAGCCTTCTCACTGTTTTCCCTTGGCAGGGAAGTGTTAGCTCATTTGAGTACAAAAGGGAATTGTCTTTTCATGCTCAAACCTGGCCTCAAGAATTATTTTAGGCCTGAAATCTTATAAAATATGATTAGCAACCACTTTTTCCTGAGTCTATGCAGTTAAGGGGGTCTCTCCTCCACTGATCAACCCTATAAGTTTTCAGTGACTTCTCACTGCCTGCATAATAAAGTTTACATCCTGAAACCAGGCTTTAACATCCAGATATCCTAATCATACCTCCATTTTCCTTCTACAGGAACTCTTTATGCTAACCAAAGTAGTCTTCACACATGTTCCTGAGCACACCTGCACATCTTTGTCATCCTTGGAATGCCTATTTTACCTGCCCCATCTATCCTGATATATCGAAGTCTAGCTTAAATCTCCTCATTTCACTTCTGATTATTCTCTAGCTAGAACTCATTGGTCCCTCTGTCACTTATGTAACATTGTGCCTTAACCCAGTGTTTTGAGCATCTTCCAACTGACATGGATCATTGATCCAAGAAGCCAAAGTTACTAATTGTTGCCCATTGTCATTGGTTAATTATGTTCAGGATTAAAAGTGAGACTATCTCTCATGACTTAACAATTGCCAACCACAAGATCTTGCATGTGAATTAAATGTCCTTACAGAAATATTGAACTCTCATCAAATTCTTTTTCCCTATCTTATTTAAAACTATAATTACTTTACTTGGTTTTATTTTTATTTTTAAAATGATACATTCTCATTTTTGTTTAAATTGTAAAAATATTTTATAGTTCATCGTAACAGAATTCCATTTCCAGCCTGGCCACAAAAGCTGAGTTCTATGAATTCTCTGTATTTGTACATACAGATTTACTTAATACTTTGTCAAAATTGCATAGTAGTTCACCATATGAATATAAAACTATTTAATCATTCTTCTGCTAAAGGAAATTGAGAGGTTTTTCTCCATGATTTTTTATTATAAGCAGTACTTTAATAATTTGCTCATTTATCCTTGGAAATCTATGAAAATTATTGATGGGATAAATTTCTTAGAAGTGGAATTTCTAGCTCATAAGGTTTTCTGCATTTTTAATTTGAGAGGATCTTGCCAAATCATACTTTAAAAAAAATGCCAACTAACTCTCCAACCAATAACCTATAGGTTGTTTTGGTGCTTACTAGTTGAATTGATTATTCAAGAACTTATCTTATGACATAAAAATACTAATGTACCACATTATTAAGAAGAAATATACTGCTCTGGTCCTTTTATTCTAGAAACACATTACATTAATTCTGAACCCATGCAGAAGTATCAAGAAACTTGTTAGTAAAAATCTATTAACATTAATTTGAAGTAGTATTTGAAGATTTGTGGAAACCTGAGAATTCCTTTGTGACTAAGGAAATATGAGTAGGGCCTTGATTCTTGTTAGGAGAAAGAAGAGCAGGACATAAGTCATTCTATTGCTAAAGGGAGATTAAAAGTCAATGAAATAAATATAATATCATTTTACAACCCTAGTGAATTAATAAATCCAGACAATGGTCATCAATCCCTGTTAACATCACAAAAAAGAGACAGCCAGATATCTTGTACTTCTTGATGAAAGTACCTAAAACCACTAATGAAATAGTTTTGACCAAAAAGTCAAATCTGATGAAAATTTAGAGTCTAGATCTGACTATCAATTTACAGAAAATACAGAAACATATTAGATAATACTACAAAGATGAAATCAGCAAAATCAGACAAATGACCCATTTTTTAAACAAACTACATAGAAAAACAGAAGAGAGAAAGAGAACCTATAGGTTAAAAGAGACACAGAGGTGTATGGGCAGTATTTGGATTCTGATTCAAACAAACTATAAAAATAAAATATTAGGCTATTGGGAAAATTTAATATTGACTGAGAAATTCATAAAATTAATAAATTATTGTTATTTTCAGGTATAATAATGGCATTTTAGTTATTTTTTAAAAGTTTTCATTTTTTAGAACTACATAAATATTTATAAATGAAATGATATGATTTCTGAGATATACTTCAAAATACCCTGGGTGAGAACAGAAGTAGAATAAGGTATAGAACAAGATGGGCTAAATAAAATAGATGGGCTAAAGTTGTTCATTGTCAAAGCTGACTGAGATGTACGTGGCAGTTCATTATACTATCCTCTATATTTTCTATATGTTTGAAATTTTCAACAATCAAACATTTAAAAATAGAAAAAGTTTGCATTAAGATATTTTGGAATATTTCTTCCTAACTACTAAGATCCATTTAAAGAGGATGGCTTTAGGAAATTTGAATTTCCTAGATGATGGCCTCAAACTAACTAAATGCCCAGAGGCTTGCTTCCAAGCCCTCTCTCTGTGATTTTGGGCAAGAGCAAGAACAGGAGCCAGATGGTATGGAAAACATACTCATAAGTGGGTTCATAAGTCAAATGAAAGCTATAATTTAAGGGAAGGAACGAACAGTCCTCTTTTTGCTCTCAAAATGTTTTTGCACTTAGAAAGAGGTATGTATAGCGCTCCAACACAAACGTGTAATCTTTGGCCCAGACAAATGGATGCTCTTGTGGACAATGACAGTGTAGAATTTGTCATCTCCTTCACATGGGATTTCTTTGGTTACACCATCTCACCACATCCTTCCTTAGGGGGTCCTCTATTTCCTCCTCCACTTTACGCATTCTTCACCCCCCTCCAACTTGTATCAAAGAGGGAAAAAAAACAACAGATTGTTTTCTTTGCACAGCTATTCAGACATATCACTGCAAGCAATGTTTTTAAATAGATAATACGTTGGACTACTTCTGACTAGTCTTTTTTATTAATCAAGACTTAACTGCAGTCAAAGCTGAGACTGACTAGTTTATTAGAAGGCTGAAAACAGTGCCTCTCTACAAGGTTACTAGAACATTCCACTGTTTCTTTGTTTTTTGAAACCCAACAGAAAGTGACTTTCAAGTGTGTCTTTAATTTCCACTCAGTCATCATATTATTCCCTTAACTTCTCTATTTCATTAAATATATGTAATGTATATGTTAAAAAGTCTAGGAGTTAGAGTCCAGAAAGTGTTATAAATCCGTGAAAACTAACAAGATACTCCAAAGATAAGGATGGGGTCAAGGAATGTAATCAGGAGTGGTACATGCTAGTCTAACAAAAAAAATCTTCCCCAAAAGTGATTTATAACCTCTACTTGCTTTCATGCATTTTCATATATACTCCTGCCTATTGGTGAGTAGAATGAAAAGATTATTTCAATCTCAATGCATTTTTAAATCATAATTTACTTGGTAACCTATATTACTCTGTATACCACTACCTGCCTTTTCCTCCAAAACAACAAATCTGTCAATTTACTTTCCTGTTCAAGAAACTATTACCTCAAAAAGTTGGAATAGACACTAATAGATTAAAAGCCTTCAAAAACTCAGCAGTAAAAGAAACTGTTTAGCACAGCTTTTCTTAAACTTATCTACCCTTTTACTTGTGAGATTTATTAATATACTAAGAACACATTTGGGACTTGTGCATCTACATCTCAAATACTTTAGGAATACTTTGGGTTAAGGGAAAACTAAGTAAAAAAGATAGTATAGATAACTAAGTCATATCTTTGAAAGTGTCATGGGACTTTTATTTTATTAATTTTTAATTTTAATTTTATACTTTTAATTAATTAATTAATTTTTATGGTGGCATTGGTTAACAAAATCCAGTAAGTTTCAGCTGTATACTTTAACAGTAAGGCATATATATATATATATATATATATATATATATATATATATATATTTGCATTGTGTGTTCACCCCCCATAGTTAGATTTCTTTCTGTTACTACATATTTGACCCTTTTTACCTCATCTACTTCCCCCCTCCCCCCTGGTACTTTTATTTTGGAAAAGAATATATGGAATGTTCTCTTCTCATAGTTGTACTTTTCCCTATGCTTCCCATTAAGGACAACTAAAATGTTTGGGCATTACATATAAAACAACCATGAGAAGACTGAAAGGTGAAGAGAAGCAGGCAGACTAGCTAGAAACCTGAGAAACAACAAAGTAGTAATTTCCCTGGGTTCTCTTTTTATCTCATATATACCAGACTTGGAGCTGAAGAAGCCAGCAACCCAGCAAGGCTAGTATAAATAGACTAATATGCCCCCCAAAAAGCCCACTCTCTCTCAGCAAAGGATAAAGAAAAAGGCAGTCCAGCAAGACAGAAAACTTTTAGAGATAACCACTCTACTCTACAGAAAAACTGACATCCCACTCCCACCCACACCAACAAAGGCTGAGTGGAAAGCCTGGACTTCCACCCTTCAAGAGGCTGTAACAAGGCACACTAATTCCTCTGCCAGGGTGGCATCAGAAAAAGCCGAGTAGGGAGCCAGGACTTTCATCCCCATTGGCCTGTGAAGAGCCTTTATACACCCCTTTCCATGTGGTCAATGGGACTCTGTAGTGAGTCTGGACTTCCACCCCCACCCAGCAGTAATGAGGCACTCTTTCCTCACCCTGCTAGGGTGGCACCAGAGGAAGCCTAGTGGACAGTCAAGATTTTCATCACTACTTCACGGTAATGATGACATCCACCAGTAGTATCATTGGAGATTACATGGGGAGCCAAAACTGCCCAGCAGTAAAGAGGAGGCCCAAGTACTTTCAGAGTCATACACATCTTTATCTATCTATCCATCTCTATCTATCTATCTATCTATCTATCTATCTATCTATCTATCTATCTATCTGTATCTGTCTATCTATCTATCTATCTATCTACCTATCTATCTATTTTTCCCCCTATGCAGAAAACTTGGGTTTCCATATCTCCCTGGCAATAATAAGCAGAAGATTTCTCTGCAAACAAAACAAAACAAAACAAAACAAAACAAAAACAACCCAGGTTATTGTCAAAAAAAAAAAAAAAGCCAATTAAAATAGGTAGCTTAAAAAGAACCCAGAGACTCACAACATAATATGAAAATTTCAGTTTTCAATTTTAAAAAATCACTTATTATACCAAGAAACAGGAAGGATCTCAAACTGAATTTAAAAAGACAATCAATAGATACTAAAACTAAAATGACAGATATTATAATAATCTGATAAAAATTTTAAAGCAGCCATAATAAAAATGCTTCAATGAGCAATTACCAACATATTAAACAAATTTAAACAAATAGGAAAAAAAATAGGAAAAAGAAAGAAAGCCTCAGCAAAGGAAAAAAAAAAGAATCAAATGAAATTTTAGAACTAAAAAATACAATTACCCAGATAAAAACCTCAATGAATGGGCTCAAAAACAGAATGGAGAAGACAGAGAAAAGAATCAGTGAACTGGAATACAGAATGATATAAATTACTCATTCTGAACAAGAAAGAAGAAAATAAATAAATAAAGCCCTAGGAAAAAATGGAACAATACCAAAAGATCTAAATTTGTGTCATTAGAGTCCCAGAAAGAGAAGAGAAAGAGATTGAACTTAAAAAAGTACTTAAAGAAATAATGGCTGAAAAATTCCCAAATTTAGCAAAAGATATAAACCTACATATTCAAGAGGTTGAAAGAGTCCTACACAAGATAACTCAAAGAAATTCATGCTAAGCCATATCAGAAAGTTCCAGAAACTAAAGGAAAACAGAAAATTTTGAAAGCAGACAGAGAAAAAAAGTCACCATTTCTTCAAATATGGGAAAAGTAACTCTAATGGTAGATGATTTCTCATCAGAAACCATGGCCATACAAATGGCCAACAAACATATGAAAAGATGCTCGACATCACTAGCTATTAGCGAAATGAAATCCAAACCACAATGAAGTATCATCTCACACCTGTTAGAACAGCTGTTATCAACAGGACAAGTAATAATAAATATTGCAGAGGATGCAGAGAAAAAGGAACCCTCATATACTGCTGGTGGGACTGCAAATTGGTACAGCCACCAAGGAAAACAGTATGGAAGTCCCTCAAAAAACTAAGAATTAATCTACCATGTGATCCAGCAATTTCTCTCCTGGGTATTTACTCCCAAAGACTTGAAAACCCATATCCGAAATGATATTTGCACACTGATGTTCATAGCAGCATTATTCACAGTGGCCAGGACATGGAAGCAACTGAAGTGTCCTACAATAGATGATAGACTAAAGAAGCTGTGGTACATATACGCAATGAAATATTACTCAGCCATAAGAAGAGATGAAATACTGCCATTTGTGACAACATGGACGAACCTTGAGATAATCATGCTAACCAAAATAAGCCAGACAGAAAAGTTTAAAATCACATGATATCACTTACGTGCGGGATATAAACCTAAAAGCAACAAATGAACAGGACAAACAGAGACTCATGGACATGGATTATAGACTAGTGGTTACCAGAGGGTAGGGGGTGGGGGAGGAGTGGGGAGGTAGATAGGGTAAAGGGGGTTAAATCTATAGTGACAGGAAGAAATCTAACTATGGGAGGTGAACACAGTGTAAATATATATATGCCTTACTGTTAAAGTGTACAGATGAAACTTACTGGATTTTGTTAACCAATGTCACCATAATAAAAATAAATTAATTAATTAAAAAATTTAAACAATTTAAAAATTAAAAAAATAATAATAAAAGAAATCATGGGTCCAGAAGAAAGTGACGCAATATTGAAAGAAAATAACTGTCAATAGATTCCTATATCCAGTGAAAAAATCCTTCAGGAGTAAGGAGGAAATCAAGATACTTTTAGATGAAATAAAACTAAGAGAATTTGCTACCAGAAGACATACACTAAAATAATGACTAAAGGAAGTTCTCTAAACAGAAAGGGAATAATGAAAGAAGGAATGTTGAAATGTCAGGAAGTAAGAGTGCAGTAAGCAAAAATATGGGTAAATATAACAGACTATGCTCTTTTCATAACTTCTAAGTGATATTTGGTGATTGAAGCAGAAATTCTGGTTTCACTGATGAATTCTACCTAACATTTTAAAAAGAATTAACACCAATTCTACACAATCTCTTCCAAAAAAC
>JAQQSQ010000223.1:0-14965 GCA_028627145.1 Eidolon dupreanum | reverse complement strand
ATACATACATACATACATACATACATACATACATACATAGATGATAGGTAGAGATAAATAGATCAGTGGAACAGAATAGAGAGCCTAGAAATTAATCCATGCCTATATGATCAGTTAACATATGACAAAGGAGGCAAGAATACACAATGGAGTACAGATGGTCTCTTCAATAAATCATGTTGGAAAAACTGAATGGATACATGCAAAAAAAAAAAAAAAACTGGACCACTTTCTTACACCATATACAAGAATAGACTCAAAATGAATTAAAGACTTAATGTAAGACCCGAAATCATAAAACTTCCAGAGGAAAACATAGGTAGTAAATTCTCTGATACTACTATTAGTAATTATTTTTTGATATGTCTCTTCAGGCAAAGGAAACAAAAGGAAAAACAAATGGGGCAAAATCAAACTAAAAAGTTTTTATACAGCAAAGGAAACTATCAAAAAATGAGAAGAGAACCTACTACATGGGAGAAGATATTTGCCAATGATACATTAGATAAGGGTTTAAAACCCAAAATTTATAAAGAACTCATACATCTCAACACCAAAAAACCCCAAACAATCCAATTAAAAATGTCAGAAGACCCGAATAGGTATTTCTCTAAAAAGGAAATCCAGGTGGCCAATAGACATATTGAAAAGATGCTTGAGGTCACTCATCATCAGAGAAATGCAAATTAAAGCCACAATGAGATATTACCTCACACTTGTCAGAATGACTATCATCTATAAATCAAAAAATAAGTGTTGATGAGGTTATGGAAAAAGAGAACCCTCATATACTGTTAGTGAGATTGTAAATTGATACAGCTATAATAAAAACAGTTTGGAAGTTTCTCAAAAATTAAAAATAGAACTCTCTCATGACCCAGCAATTGCACTTCTGGGTATTTATCCAAAGAAAACCAAGATACTCTTTGTAAAGATCCACACACTCCTATGTTTACTGCAGCGCTATTCACAATAACCAAGATACGGAAGCAACCTAAGTACTCATCAATACACAATTGTATAAAGAAATGATGACATATGTAATGCAATATTACTCAGCCATAAAAAAAAAAAAATGAAATCTTACCATTTGCAACAACGTGGGTGCACCTAAAAGGTATTATACTGAGTGAAATAAGCCTAAGTGAGAAAATAAATACTATATGATTTCACATATGCGGAATCTAAGGAATAAAGGAAATGAAAAACTAAATGAAACAGACTCAGATACAGAGGACAGTCGGGTGGTTGCCAGAGAGGGGAAGGTGGTTGAGGGAATGGGTGAAAAAAGTGAAGGGATGAAGAAATACAAATTAGTTGTTATAAAACAGTCATGGGGAGGTAGAGTACAGCATAGGAAATATAGTCAATATATTATAATCACTATGTGTAGTGTCAGATGGGCGCTAGAGTAATCATGGAGATCGCGTCATAAATTACATAAATGTCTAACCATTGTACTATATACCTGAAACTAATATAAAATTATAGAAAGTTGACTACAGTTTAATGAGAATATAAGATTTTCACAAAAGAGTTCTAGTATCAGATAATATACTAATGCATGTCTAAAATTTGGCTTACTGATAATAACAAAACTTTTTAGATTGTTAGTCTCTTAATGAAAGATTATAAATGTTCTTTTAAAATATCTCCATCATTATTATACATTTAAATGTATTTTTTAATTTACAATTGGATTTTGCTTTATAATTTTGAGAAAATATTGCTGGATGTGAAAATGTTTAGAAGTATTGAATCTTCTTTGTGATCCATTTTCTCATTTATATTTAATCATACTTTCCTGCCTTCATGGTTTCTTTGTTCTAAATGAGTATAGCTATACCAGTTTCCTTTCGGTTTAAATAAATCTACCATCTTATTATTGCTTTCTTCTTTTCCTGTTCCTTTTATATTCTTTTTCCTCCTTAACTTCATGTCTGCTGTTCGGATTAAGTATTTTTAATTCTACCATTTTGTCATTTATTAGCTTTTTGTTTTTTGGGCTTTTACTATTCCTTTATTGATTATCCTAGAAACATTTACATTCATCATAACCTTATTAAATTCTAATATGAATTAGTATCTTACCATTTTGTGCTAGTGCAATAACCCTTGAAGACTTTGTAAACGATAATATAAATGAAGCCATTTTAAAATGGAGCTATAGCTGCTATCCCAGCGAAATTGCCTTGCATGTCTTATGCCTCAAACATTTGGAAAGTTAAAACAGGGCAAAAGAAAAGCTTCTTCCTGAATCAGTGTTTCCCAAATAGTTATATTTTTTTAATCTCAAATAAATGCTTGCTGCTTCTCACTTTGAAAGGGCTTTTATTTTTAGGTTTACGGCTTTAATTTCATTTATCTTGACTTATATGGCTGCTGTTGTCATATATTTTATTTTCTTTAGTAAATTTAATATTTTGAATAAATTTATCTAACACAGTGAATATTTATTTTATATATTTCCCCTTTTCGTTGCTCAACTTTGCTGTTAGGGTTGGGGGATTGGCAATGTCAGCTGACCTTAATCCAATCATAAATTGCAATTATTCAAGTCTAGATTTAAATCCATATGATGGCTATAATATTTTTTAAATTATAGATTTACTTATATTCTTACAGTATAGGGCTTTAGGATGTGAGGTTTTAGGGTTTCAACCTAAAGCCTGTGGTGTTTACATGGACTCCAAATTCCAACTTTTGTCTCCTTAGCCCCATGATTCTGTGGAAGGTTCTACTGAGCCTTGTGGCATCTCAGGCACCACGTTTTGAACTGGCAGATACCTGTAGGTGAAGAAAATGTTATTCCCAATGCCAGCTTGTTTCCACCTCTCAGTATTTCTATCTTTTCCTGGGTCAAAGCCCTCCGATTCCTCACTGTCTTGACAGCTATCAGTTCTTTTAGCACATTTAGGTAGACACCATTACAAGAGGGACATTTGTTTCTCCTTGTTACAGAGATCATATGTGATGATAATGGTGGTGGTGGTTCTAGTGATACGAGGAGCTAATGATTTTAAATGTTACTTGTGTGCTCTTATTACAAATTCCTTATTTAATTCTCACAATAAGCCCACCAAGGAGGTGACAAAATTGTTCTCATTTCACAGATGCAGATGCCAAATTCACAGAATTGTGCAATTTGTTCAAGTTATATCCATATAGAGCCAGGAAGCCTAATAATCAGCTTATTTCAAAATATATCTTTAGTGACTTTTTGGAGAAAGAAGGACTTAGAATATTACCCGACTTGGAGAGTTGATTTAAAAGGAAAGTTAGGGAAATGAATAAGCAGAGGCAGTAGCGGTCCCTTTCATGGTTAGGAGAAGATGTGATAGCAGGTCTTCCAAATCCTAGTAAAACCCAAAGCATAAAATAAACATATATGCATTTACACAACTATAAATAAATGATGAATAAATTTTAAAAAATAGGAGTACAGGGACAAACCTTCCTCACACAAGAACTCCAAATAATTTATGTGGATAATCCTCTTCCAGGAGGTGGAAATTGATTCCTTCCCCTTGAATTGAGCTTGACTTAGTGTCTTACTTTCGATGAATAGAACGTGGAGAGGTAAAATAGTAACTTTGCAGTAAAAAAAAAAAAAAAAAAAAAAAAAAAAAAAAAAAAAAAAAAAGACTGGCAGACACAACCTTAATGAAATGATCAAGGTTAACATTACCACTCAAAAGTCATATTTATATAATGTGCCCTTAGTGTGATGTGATGAGAAGAGCATGCTGCCTCTGCAGTATTCTTCCCTCAAAACCACAACCTCAAACTAATCATGAGAAAAGCATCGGAGAAATCCAAAGTGAAAAAAAAATTCTGCATAATATCTGACCAGTACTCTTTGAAATGATCAAAGTCATGAAAACAAGGACAGACTGAGAAGCTGTCACAGATCAGAGAAGACTAAGGAGACATGATAACTAAATACAGTGTGATAAACTGGATTGAAACTTTGAACAGAAAGTAGGAATTAGTGGAAAACAAGTAAAATCTGGAAATATATGTACTTTAGTTAATGATAATGTACCAATGTTCATTTCTTAGTTCTGGGAAATTTACCAGAGTTATGTAAATGCTAATTTTAGGAGAAGTGAGGTAAAAGTTATATAGAAACTCCACACTTATCATTGAACCTTTTCATTAAATCTAAAATTATTTCAAAATAAAACATTTATTTTAAAAAAAAGTCTTAGTAAAATCTAAAAAAAGTTCAGAGTTCCTAAAGTATATGATCCGTGAAGATAACCTACACAAGTGTGTGTCTCATAAAATAGCACTTACTCTGAAGGCATACACTCTATGATATAAACTAAGAACAACTGAAAAATAAATTCCTGGAGTATGAACAGTAGAAGTAAAAAATTAATTATAAACAGATGGACAACATGTTGAATGAAATGGAATGAAAAAATAAAAAGGCTAAAATCAGTATTAAATCTATTATTCAAATACCTTATCATTGAAAAAGTTTATGAACCTTTGAGAAGTGTTAACTATACTGGCTGGAAATGATCAGAAAAGTGGCATTTTTTTTTTTTTTTTAGGTAATAAGAAACTAGCCTTAGGCAATGGTCACTCTATCTTCTGTTATACTTCACTAATAGTACAAGAAATAAAGAGACAGGAACCATTAGCCATAGAATATGAGATATCATGGACTGCAAAGTATGGATGAAACAGGGTAGGAAGCTGTGGTGATGAATTCTCCAGACTCTGTAAATAAAACATTGCAGTCAACATGCAAATGTGTCAGGTGTTGCAGTTTGGGATGAACAGTTTCTCTCTTCAGGATTCAGATATGAGGGAATTTGTGGGCTGGATACATCTGATTCATAGAAAATCATAGGAATGTGGATAAAAACTAAAAGTTATTCATTTCAGTTTAAACATGAAATCTATACTCTCCTAATTTAAGTTACATTATTTAAATTAAATACTATACTAGGCAGCACAGAATAGAACCTTTCCATAGTAGTTCTCTTAGACAGCAATATTCTAAGAAGTGGTTAGCATAACTTAAAACTCTTTAAGCTACATAACAAAGATGTACCTAAAAGTGGTGATAAAGACAGGAATTTCCATTGGAATTGAGCACTTTGAGGGTCTCAGGGCATACTGTAGTACTTTGGAGCATGTGGAAGCAGTTCATGCCAATAACCATGATTGTAATGATACATGACAGGCAATGACTGAGGGCATGGGAGATAGAGCCAGGAAGTTTCCCACAGGTTTTTAAAAACGGGAGCTAAATGAACTCATTGGTGAGTTCATGGAAGAATCACAAAGGTTCACTTAGAAATAATTATTTAAGACTTCGAGGGATCTGAAGGCGATGCGATGAGAGGTAAGGACAATGAACAGAGCAATGTAGATTAATATGATCAAAAAAGATTTTTTTTGTATCTTCTATGGTTATCTGGGACAGCATTGGCTTCATAAGTTCATATGAACGGAAATCTGTTTGAAAAATAATTGGACTTCAGAGAGAAAATGACAATAAACTTTAGAATGTGACTTGGAAGGAAAAAAGCTAGAATATATAAACCTTCTGGAAATTAACAATAGGAAGGAGTTGGCTGTGTGGGCAGAGTTGAAAAATTAAATAATTGCTGAATAAATGAATGAGACTTAGAAAGGGCTCATTTGTGTATTATATAGAACAGTCTCATTTACCTCTCTCTACTTTTTTTCTACGCCTATGATGAAAGAGCAACATGTTCATATTAAAAGTTGAGATTTTATTATACAAATCTTTAGTTTACTATTGAAGGTTTATAGATATAATAGGAGTTAATATGACTTTATAACTTCGGTTAACATTTTATTAAGTTGATTTTGTTTATTCTAATATCATTAAAGTTGTAAATCAGACTTCTTTGAAAGAAATACAGAAAGGTCGAGAGATGATTACTGTTTTCAATAGTAGCCAATTGGACATGTCCTTACATTCATACAAATTCATTCAAAATTTCTATTTTAAATCAATTGTAAGTGATTTCCCCCTCCTCATTTTCTTACTTAGGAAGATTAATTTATCTAAAACCATCCTGTAATATGTTTCCAATGAATTTTTCACTTTTGGCAAGAAGGTTAACAAAAGAGGATCTGTGAGTATGATTAGGCCATTGTCGAAAAAAGCATGAGGGTGGGGAATTTCTTCTAAAAAGAGATGTGGACAAAAACAGTATTTTTAATCAAAAATATTGGTTAGAAACTAATGAAGTTTTGTCAGGCTGGAGGAAATAATTATACAATGTGATATTCCAAAAAAATTAAAGTTAATAGTAGGTATTTTTTCCTTTGGAATTTATCTTCTTCATGATTTTGATTTAGAAGAAATTTTACTAATGATTTTGTTAAGTATTGTTGGATTATTACCAGAAAATTCATTTTGGTTTCACCCAGTTCATTGTGGATTCAGTAACCTCGAAATTGAAAAACAGTGTGTAGTTATTTTTACTGATTAATAGTGCAATCTCTTGTGGAATAATACAATTATTTTATTCTCTAATACACATTTGCTTTGTTTTATTTTGTAAATAATTTTAAACTTCCTCAGATTAGTATAGTTACTTGTAATATTGACGTTGGGCATGTGTCATTACAATATTTTGACTATCTATTATTTTTTTTTTGTGGGTTGGTATACATTTTCTTCAATCTCTATCCTTGTCTACAGTTTATAATTGTATTATGAAACCAAGGTAGATTTAAGGAACAATTTGTAGCTTTAAATGTATTTGTAGAGGAGAATAAAGGCTGAAAATAAATAATCTAGAATTTACTCAGGAAGCAAGTAAAGGAACCATAAAATGAATCCAAAAGTGTAGAAGACAGGAAATCAATATGAAGGCTGCATTATCAAAGTAGAAATTAAGACAAACCATATTATAAAAATTATCAAATGAGCCACAAATTGTTTCTTAGAAACATTAATAAAATATAAAAGTAAATTCTAATAGGTTTGATGAAAAAGATAATGGACAAATAAACAGCATTGGGATTGAAAAAGTGGGTACTAATGGATGTAGTAAAGAGTAAAAATGAATAAAAGAAGGCATAACTTTATTTCAAGTTATTTGAAGTCAAAATGAAATGTAAATTATATTGAAAAATTATAAATAACTCAAACAACAACAACAACAAAAAACGCTAAGTATGCCATTTACCATAAAAAAGTTGAACCTGATAGCAGTTATAACTAACCTTAAAGGTCCTAAGCTCTGATGTATTGATTAGTTTCAGGATATAAAAAGAAGGATGATGAAAATTGTAGTCATTTTATGAGGCTCAGATATGGAAGTAAGTTTAGATGTACATGTAGAGTTTTCACCCGGAATATAAGAATAATTGAACATTAAGAAATACATTAATGTAATTGTCTATATTAACAGATTGAAGAGGAAAATGTATATCATTTTGTATATACTTTGTTTTGGTCTGATCTGTTTTCTCTATAGAACAGATTAAACAACAGAGAAATTAATGTAAAAAAAAAATTCAGCCATTTAGATGGATAAAAAATCAACATGCTAAATAAATATAATACCACGGTATAAATTTTTCCATCGAGCCCCACTTATCCAAAATGATATCCAGCAAAAGCAAAACAAAACAAAGCAAAATATACAGGAAAAAATGATTTAGTGTCAGAAAAGCAGATGAATTATTTAATACTTATTTAGATGAAAAATGAATATAGGTATTACAGTTTTGTTACTTTTATCCTTTTTAGTTTTTACTTTTGGGTGTTTTTGTAACTGCTAGAATCTTTCTCCATTTATTTAGATCTTTAACTACTCTCAGAAATCCTTTTTAGTTTTTCTTGCATTTCTTTTATTAAATTTGTTCCTACGTGTTTTATTTTTTTGAGGCTTTTATGAATAAAATTGCTTTCTTAATTTTATTTTAAAATTATTTATTGTTAATATATAGAAATATAATTGATTTGGGTAGGTTTAGCTTGCATCTTGTTAGTGATTTACCATACTTTATAATTCCAGAATTTTTATTTAGTTTTTAAAAAAATATTTTCTATTTATTGATAATCTCTATGTGATGCATCATTCCTTTCATACTTTCCTTTAGTTCTTAAATGTGGGATTTATTTTTTGAAATATTTAACGTTCATTTTTTTTCCAGCTCTGAAGTTTTTTTGCTATGTCTAACACTTGAGCAACATCAAAGGCAATTCTGTTAACTTCTTTTTGTCCTGTATATAGTCACACTTTCTTCTTTCTTTTTATGCCTCCTTTTATATTGTTGAAAAATGCATGATTCTGGTCTCCCTAAGGTTATTACCGTTGCTTTATTTTTTCGTATGCATGTTTAGTGACTTGCCTTGACTAATTCTGTATAGTCTGACTCCCTGACAGTATGTGGCCACAGACGTCTCTACTATTTTTTTTTTTAATTCTTGTTTTTCCTTTTAAGTCTGTTTCTTTAGGGATTACTCTTGTGTCAGCATAGTTTAGTAAGCTGTGTTCAAATACTGAGCCCGTGAGTCTTCTACCCCTTGCCAACAGATCTCTGTTTGGGTTTGGGTGTGTATTCAAAGTTCAGGAAGTTTACAAGTCGGCTCTGACATTTACTTTTTTTTCTACTTTCTTGTGTCTCCTTACAGAATGTGCACAAGTGTCTTGTTTATCCAGGGACCTGCTGAAAGCTGGAGTTGGTCATTTCTGATTGCTTCGGAGCATGCATGCATACAACCTTGCTCATGTAGGCATCCTTTCAAACTGCCAGGAATATGTGGAAGATCATCATGGCCCACTATGGCTATCTTTCACAGGATTTCCCTCTAAATTTTCTTGCTAGTTGCTAATATATTGCTTACTCCAGCCAGTGTTTCACCCTCAGGCTAGCTGGGAGGTTAAACTTTTCCATTTGCCTTTGAGTTTAGTATTGGTTTCAAAATATTGCCCCTGGGTTTGGATTTCTTCCTATTCCTCTCTAAATTGAGTTAGCCACCGCCAGCAGGATTTTCATGGCCTTCCCTGACCTGGTAGAATTGCACTAAGGGTACTGAACATGGGAAGCTGATGGAAACAGCTCTGATTAGAACCTCAGCTGTGCTTACCTCAGGTTTAGTAGTTTTTCTAGAATAAACAATTTTCAATTTGTTGTATGACTATGATACATTTCCAGAGTCTTTATATGATTGTCTTTGAAAATATTGTTGAGTTTTACCATTGTTTGGGGAGATAGTATTAGCCAAACTCCTCACTACAATATTCTGAAAGTTCCCTATACTAGAGAAATCAGAGGGTAGCACCTTTTTGACTGTATGGTCTTAGAATGCATCGTCAACATTTCTACTTACCTAAGGGCTGAGTGTCATGCAAATAACCAAAAAAACTTAAAATAAAAGCTTAGTTGGATTTTTAAAAGGGCCTTTGGAGGCCTGTGGGTGGTGGTATAGTAAAGTGAAGTACTCAAGCTTTTAGCTCACATCTCTGTAACATGGTGGGGGCATGGAAGAAAGACCCCATGAAAGTGTTGGCTGAACAGCACATATAAACCTGGTATCTCAGTGAGTTGATAGATTAATGAGCTCTGGCATATCCATTACTGAGTTTGAGATTTGCACATGCTGCAGTTTAACACAAGAGGACTACGTTATTATCAGATAATCAGCATCTTGAATGAGTTACCTAGAAATAACATGATATAACTTTTAGCAGAGTATATTATGGAAGTCAGTGCATAATCATATCTTAAAATATCTTTTGCCTATTTTCAAAGAAAATATAGACTTAAAACAGAGAAGCATATTTTAATGATATTTGAGAAGCTTTGTGTTATGAAATACATGTGATTGTGGTCTTTTTCAGTTCCTCAGATAGGATATACTCCCTGTATTTGCTGAGTCTTTGCATATACTGTGTTCTCTTTTTCAGGTTAACTCCTAATATTTCCTCAGAAAGCAGATATGTTATCACTTTCTGGGGATCCCTCCTGATCTTCTAGACTTGGTCCATTCCTCTTATCATTTGTTATCACAGCACTGTGTAGTTCTAAATTCAGTGTTTATAACAGTTGCTTTAATACATTCATTTGTATAAGTCTTTTCATTCACACTAAACTTCACCAGGATAAGGACATTATACCTCCTTCTCTATTATTAATTTACTCTTCCATTATATTCTCTGCTTGTAGTAAAATTACTGCATATAATAAGTCTCAATAACTATTTATTTAATAAATAGGGGGCAAGAACCAAGGCTTCTGGTCAAGATGATAGAGTAGGTAGATGCTGCGCTTGCCTCCTCTGACAACCACATCAAAATTACAATTAAATCACAGAATAACCATCATTGAAAGTCTGGCTGAACAGAAATCCTACAACTGGAAACACAGAGAAGAAGCCACCTCAAGGCTGGTAGGAGGGCGTAGAGTCATGGAACTGGTTGGTTCTACACCTACACATGGCTGTTGAAAATTGCAAGGGATATCTCGGCTGCCAAGATCCCCTGGAGGATCAAGGGGTCCTCGGCTCACCCCAGGCTCCTCAGCTCAGGGTTCCAGTGCTGATAAGAAGAGTTCCCCAAACTTCTGGCTGTGAAACCAGCAGAGATTATGGCTGAATGAGATGAAGAATAGTTGTAGTCCTAGGCATTACTCTTAAAAGGTTCTCATGAAGACTTACTTGCTGATGGACTCACTCACTCACTCTGAGCTCCAGTTCTAGGGCAGCAGCTTGGAAGGTGCCAGGAACATATGGGGAGGAACTGAGTTGTCATCAGGGTAAGGGCTGAAGGGGCAGCTTTCTTCCCGATGCAAATGCTGACAAATGACATTGTTCCTTTGTTGAATCCCCTCCCCACTCAGATTGCAGACACAGGCAGCTGCCATATCTGAGTCTCCATCAACTTGGCTCATGTGGTCGCCCCACCCTGGTGATTCCCTGAGATCCTGTCCCACTCAATTTGCAGTCCCACTCAAGCCCAGCACTAGTGACAGCTGGCCTTAGTTTGCAGCTTGGCCTCTCAAGGCACATCCAAGCACAGTGTGGGTGGTAGCCATTTGAAAATTTCTTAGTGGCTCATGTGAGGTGGCCCTGGGCAGGACAGTCTATAGCTGAACTTGGCCTATGGTGGGACCCCTCCCACGAGGCCCCAGCCTGCATGTCAGGTGGTCAGCTGGAGTCTGAGGAGGAGTAACATCCGGGGTCACATACAAGAATAACACACCCAAAGGACAGACAGGGCAGGCACCGAATCCCTGCAAAAGTGAATTCTGCTCTGTAGGGTCAGCCCCTACACCATGGTTCCTCCACTGTAGTAACTGGCCAGTCCTTACAACCAATCAGCCTAAGGATTAATCCCTCCCATTAACGTGCAAATAACAACCAAGGCTCAACTACAACAAGGGACACACACAGCCCATACAAGGGACACACCTGGAGTAACTGACTCAGGTGACCATGGAGACTGCACCACGGGGCCCCACAGAACAACTACTACATAAAACCATTCTACTAAGATCGGGACACATAGCACCTCTGCCTAATACATAGAAACAAACACAGGGAGGAAGCCGAAGTGGGAAGACAAAAAAACATGTTCCTAATGAAAGAACAGAACTAAACTCCAGAAAAAGAATGAAACAAAATAGAGACAAGCAATCTATCAAATACAGAGTTCAAAACACTGATTATAAGGATATTCAATGAACTTTGAGAAAGAGTAGATGAACTCAGTGAGAACTTTAACACAGAGATAGAAAACATAACAATGGAGATAGGAAACATAAAACATAAAAAAGAACCAGTCAAAAATGAAGAATAGAATAACTTAAATGAAGGATACACTAGAAAGAATCAACAATAGGTTAGTTGAAGCAGAGGATCGAATCAGAGATTTGGAAGACAAGGCAGTAGGAAACACCTAATCAGAATAGCAACAAAATAAAATAAAAATAAAATGAAATGAAATAAAATAAAATAAAATAAAATAAAATAAAATAAAATAAAATAAATAAAAATAAAAATAGATAGCTTAAGGAGGCACTGGGACACAACATTCCCATCACAGAAGTAGCAAAAGGAGGAGAGAGATCAAGGGATTGAAAATCTATTTGAAGAAACGATGACAGAAAACTTCCCTAACTTGATGAAGGAAACAAACATTCAAACTCAGAGAGTCCCAAACAAGATAAACGCAAAGA
This sequence comes from Eidolon dupreanum, assembly GCA_028627145.1. Taxonomy (NCBI): domain Eukaryota; kingdom Metazoa; phylum Chordata; class Mammalia; order Chiroptera; family Pteropodidae; genus Eidolon; species Eidolon dupreanum. The sequence continues at coordinate 2,779 of JAQQSQ010000223.1, read as the reverse complement.
GCCTTACTCCAAGACATATCATAATTAAAATGCCAAAGGTAAAAGACAAGCAAAAAATCTTAAAAGTGGCAAGAGAAAAGTGGTTATTTACCTACAAGGGACCTTCCATAAAATAGTCAGCTGATTTCTCAATAGAAATCTTTCAGGACAGAAGAGATTTGCATGAAATAGTCAAAGTGATAAAAAAAAAAATGATATTCGACCAAGATTATTCTACCTAACAAAGCTATCATTTAGAGCCAAAGGCAGCATAAAGAGTTTTCTAGACAAGAAAAAGTGAAAGGAGATTATCATCACCATGCCAGCATTACAGGAAATGTTGGAGATACTTTTTTAAGAAGGAGAAAAAAAGAAAAAAGAGAAAAATGCGAATAATAAAATGGCCAGAACTACATAACTAGCAACAATTGCTTTACATGTAAATGGATTAAATGCTTTAATCAACAGATAGGGTAGCTGAATGGATAAGAAAATAAAACCCTTGCACATGTTGCCTATAAGAGAGTCACTTCAGATTGAAAGACACACACAGACTGAAAGTAAAAGAATAAAAAAAAAAGGCGTTTCATGAAAATGGAAACAGGCAAACAAAAAACTGAGATACCAATATTTATACCAGACAAAATAGACTTCAGATCAAAGACTATAACAAGAGATAAAGAAGGACCCAGTCATCTTCCTTCTGGGTATTTATCCAAAAATCCAAATCATTACTTGAAGGAACATGATAATCCATATGTTCATATGTTCATTGCAGCAGTATTTACAATAGCCAAGATATGGAGGCAACCTGGGTTTTCAAAAGTGGATGAATGGATAAAAAAGAGGTGGCACATATATACAATGGAATATTACTTAGCCATAAAAAAGAATAAAATCTTGCCATCTGCAACAACATGGATGGACCTAGAGGGTATTGTGCTTAGTGGAGTATGTCAAACAGATAGAAGAATGTCACATGATTTCACTTACATGTGGGAATCTAAAGAACAGAATAAATGAGCAAACAAAACAGAAACAAACTCATAGATACAGAAAACATTTTGTTGGTTGCCAGATGGGAGGGGAATTTAGGGGTGAGTGATAAAGAGGATGTGATTAAGAAGTACAATTGGTAGTTACATGGGGATGTAAAGTGTAGCATAAAGAATATAGTCAGTAATATTGTAATAGCTATATAGTGTTAGATAGGTAGTAGATTTATCAGGGTGATCCCATTGTAAGTTACATAAATGTCTAGTCACTATATTCTATATCTTAAATTAATATAATGTAATGTGCCAACTGTAATCAAAAAATTAAAAAATATCATTAAAAATAAATAGAGGAAATAATAAATGAACAAATTCAAGAGACTTGAACATTTTCTAAGACACAGATAATATTTATAAAATTTAATTTAAAAATGACAAAGGAGGCAAGAGTATATGATGGAGTAAAGACAGTCTCTTCAATAAATGGTGCTGGGAAAATTGGACAGATACATGCAAAAAGAAAAAAACTGGACCACCTTTTTGCACTGTATACAAAAATAGACTCAAAATGGATTAAAAACTTAAATGTAAGACCCCAAACCATAAAATTTCTTGAAGAAAACATAGGCAGTAAACTCTCTAATACTACTAACGGTAATTTCTTTTCAGATTTATCTCCTTGGGCAAGGAAATTAAAAGAAAAAATTAACAAATTGAACTGCAATCAGACTAAAAAGTTGTTGTACAGCAAGGGATACCATCAACAAAACAAAAAGACAAGCAACTGCTTGAGAGAAGATATTCACTTATAATACATCTGATAAGAAGTTAATATCCAAAATATATAAAGAACTGATACAACTCAACAACAAATAAACAAAAAATCCAATTAAAAAATGGGCAGAAGACCTGAACAGATATTTTTCCAAAAAGGAAATACAGATGGCCACAGACATATGAAAAGATGCTCAAGGTCACTAATTATCAGAGAAATGCAAATTAAAACCACAATGAAATATCACCTCAGACTGTCAGAATGGCTATCCTCAATAAATCAAAGAACAACAGGTGTTGGCAAGGATGTGGAGAAAAGGGAACTCTCATATACTGTTGGTGGGATTGCATACTGGTACAGCCACAATAAAAAAAACAATCTGGAAGTTTCTCAAAAAATTAAAAATGGATATATTTTTTGACCCAGCAATTGCACTTCTGGGAATTTATCCCAAAGAAAACCAAAACAATAATTCATAAAGATCTATGCACCCCTCTGTTCATGGCAGCACCATTTACAATAGCCAAGATATGGAAGCATCCTAAATGCTCATCAACAGACTTGGACAAAGAAGTTATGGTTCATATATACAATGGAATATTACTCAGCCGTTAAATAAATGAAATCCTACCACTCGCAACGACATGATTGGACCTAGAAATTATTATGGTGAGTGAAATAAGTCAGACAGAGAATGTTAAATACCTTATGATTTCACTTATATGCAGAATCTAAGGACCAAAAAGAACAAACAAATCAAAAACAGACCCACAGATATACAAGACAATCTGGTGAGGGCCAGAAGGGAGTGGGGTTGTAGGGCTGGGAGAATGGGGTGAAGGGTTAAAGAAGTTCAAATTAATAGTTGATAGATGGTCACGGGGATAAGGAGTATGGTATAGGGAATGGAGTTAGCATTAATGTAATGGCTAGGTGGAGAGCCAGAGGAGAATAGAGCAATTATTTATTAATTTATAAACTACGTAAATGTCTAATCAATATACTGAATAATTGAAACTAATAAAATAAA
>JAQQSQ010002237.1:0-11165 GCA_028627145.1 Eidolon dupreanum | reverse complement strand
TCTCTGAAACTTCTCTTACTGCTTTGCATGTGACTGAACGGGTTTTTCAGTGGCTTTTCATTGCCGTGTAATCTTAGGTTTCTTTAGGCTTCGGTTTTCCGTAAAATACACAGATAGTCCTCTTACCCACCGGAAGCCAGGGACTAGACCTGATGGTTCTCTTATATTCTTTCTAAGACCACTAAGCTAAATATCAACTGGACTTGTTTAATTCATTTGATTTCCATTTTCTTATCCAAACAAGAGTTTCCCCTGCCTCCCCTCTCCTCCCATTTTTTCACCAACAGCAATACTGGTAGCTCATCATCATGCACTGGATTTTGGCCCTTTTGCTCTTACTTAATACTCTATATTCAAGAAGTCATTAAGAGTGTTAGGCTGTTAGGTCTGCCTTTGAAGATATCACTTCCAACCCTTCCTCGGTTTCCCCTATCACCACCGTAGGCTAAGCTATCAGTTCATACATAGATTAGTCTTATTATCAGCCTCCAAAGAGTCTCTTGCCCTCAGCTGCCTCCTTTTCAAGCTCATCAACATGATCCTACTAAACACACACCCTGTGAAATGCCCGCTTTTTCTAGGCATCAGGTGGGATTCCTCCCTCTCTCTTTCTACCTCCTGTAACTAATTTTACTTCCAAAATATTTCTCATATCCCTTGCCTCCTGACAAACTTCTACTTGTGGTGCTGGGAGAAAGAGAACTCACGGAGACTTCTGTTAAACTACTCTTTAGCTATTTGGACTCAAAGGACAAGGACATCTGTAAGGTTGTTTTCAAACACAATCTAATACTAACCAGGAGAAAAGCCAGAGAACACAACTACACATATTCCTAATGTCCACTTCCCAAGCCACGTTATAAAGTCATAAACTCTTTCTCTGATTTTATTTCGTTCTTGTGGGTAAGGGTGCTGTCTACGATGGCGGTAAGTTTCCATAGGAACTAAATTCATTTCAACGGGTTTGAACAAAGAGCCTTTAAAAAAAAATGTTTGAGCAACATGATTTTGTACATATTGCCGCCTTGCATCTTTGAAGCTCTGGGTATTGTAAATAATAACCTCTTAATCCCCAGAAAAGTCCCTGGAAATGAGAAGAAAGTCTCTCTACATTTGGGAAATTGATATAGTTAAGGTAACTGATAGGGAAAAGAATAACTTAGAAGGTGACTGCTAACTTAGAAGCTATTTCACCTCTAGCTTTTAAGCACAACTAATCACATATGCTAACAACACTTGCCAATTTTTGGGAGACGAGTACATTATAAATCAAGTAGCTAATATTTCCCTACTTAATACTACATAAGCGAAGAATACACCTCCAAAGCATTATGTAGCTAATGAAAATGAAAAGTTTATATGGTACATATAATCACATTAAACTATACATGCATCTATGGAACAACCATGCAATTACTCTTTAATTTGAAACTTCTAATGTTTCTTTTTTTGTTGTTGTTCTGATCAACTTTAGTATTCAGTACTGATGCCATAAGAAGGTATTAAATTCCAATACACCGTACAGTCACAAACCCTTGTGTTACATAAATGGATTTGAGCATTTTGCATAGAACAGGCAAGATGTAGCAAATGGTTTTAACATTCCAGGCTGCTGCTAAGACTGAAATGAACAAGACCAATCGTGAAATATAGAAAACAAAAACTACACAAATTCTCCAAGTGCTTATGATGAGCCTCATATGTGTAGAGCATTTCAGAGGTAGAATTTCAGTGAATCCTATATAAAGCGATCATGATGTATTACTGTCAGACCAAACAATGCAGTTCTCAACTTGTGCCCTGGGCTGGATTCCCCACGCTGAGCTCTATTAGTTCTACATCTCCCCAAGGGTTCCAATTCAGCAGAGTTCATCTAAGCCATCACACAGAGCCCCAATCTACAAATGTCTGCTTTACGAATGTCTCTTAATACAGCCCTCTACTTGAGTGTTTCCGGAGAAAAATCATACAACCGGGGAAAGTAGAATCATTATCAATTCATAAAACTAGAATCATTAACAATTCATAAATAGACACTAAATTCTCCCTACCATGGTTTCACATTTCTACGGTAAATTCACCCTTGCCTTCTTTTCAATGATTATTTTATGCCATCTCCAATCTCCTCTAAAATCTTACCCCTTTGTTCTTGGCCATTTTTTTTTTTTAATTTTTCTATTTTTCTTTGAGAAAAACAGAAACTGAGAGCTAACTCCCTCATCTTCCAATCATAGACTCTGCGTCTGCACTTTTTCTGTTGTTACTTTGGAGGAAGACTTGCCTGTCTTACAAAAGAAAGGTATTCCTACACATGGCTCCAGCTCCTACCTCCCCCGACCTTGTTCTCTCATGGGAACTTGTGTATCTTCAATCTCTTTCTCTGCTAGGTCACGTCATGAGCATTCCAACACCCTCTAGAACAGGGCTGTCCAGCAGAACTTTCTGTAATGTTGGAAATGTCCTGTATCTATGCAGTCCAATACAGTAGTCACAGCCAGATACTGAGCATTGGAAATGTTACAAATGAAAGGTAATGCATTTTAAATTTTACTCAATTTTAATAAATTTAAATCTAAACAGTCACATGTGGCTCGTGGCTATCATAATATTGAAAGCGCAGTTCTAGTAAGTAGTATCCTTACCACAACTGCCTCCACACTCTTACCCTCCCCATCCATTCTCTCCTATCCACACCGAAGTGGCATTCCCTCAATCATTCAATAAAATGGCCCTTCTTAAGCTGGAGACCTCCAGACGGCCAAATCCATCAATTTTTAGTAGACGTCTTATAGGACCACTCAGCACAGCCTTGTTGGAGTCAGTCAGTCCTCCTCCTCGAAAGGAGTTTCTGGGCTTCCACAGCACTGCATTCTGCTGCTCCTGCACCAGCTCTCCAGCTCCCCTTCCCCTGGCCGCTGAGCGTGGGAGTTCCTCAGGGCCCTGTCCCGGATGCCTCCTTCTCTACTCTCTGCATCATCATCTTGACCATTCTCGCGGCTTTAAACCTCACCTGAGTACTGACAGGTGTCAAATCTTTATCTCTAGCCCAGCCTTCCTACCTACCGTTATTTACACTGAAGGTGTTACAGGCGTTGCATGCTTGACATTGAACTCTTAATTCCCTCCTCTACCTCCAATTTGTTCTTTCTTTCCCAACTAATGGAGCCTCCAAATGGACCCTCCAAAATCAGCAAGCTGTCTCTGACCCTTCCCTTTCTCTCATTCCCGATACCCAATCTGTCATGAAGTATTATCAATTAAACTTCTAAAAGACATCTGGAATTGACCTATTTCTCTCCATTTCCATTGTCATCCTAGCCCAAGCCACCATAACCACCTGTCTGGAATATTTTGAAAGATTCCTGAGTAGTCTCTTGGTTTCTATTCTCAGCCTAGTTTCTATTCCCACCTTGATCTCTACTGCAATTCATTACCAACAAAGCAACTGCAGTGTCATTTTAAAGCAATTTTACACCGTCAAGGTTACAACCTCAACCCTTCAAAGACGCCCTTCTGCTCTCGTGGGAAAATTCAAAATACTAATTATGGTCTTCTAGGTGCGACAAGATGTAGCTTCCTGCTTCTGTCTCCAGCCCACGCACTTCCCTTCAGCTCCTCCCTCGGGGTCTAAACACAAGCTGGTCTTGTGGCTTTGACACCCTTGCACTGTGTGTCCCTTGACACCCACTCTTCTAGACTTCAGATCTCAGCCTAACGAGATTAAGTCTCTGACTCCTCACAGGTGACTCCCACGTTATTTGCTCTCATGGCACTCTTCACAACTACACTCTAGTTATTTGGGTGATGAGTCACTTCTCACATTAGACTGTAAGCCCCAAGAGTGCAGAGCTCATGTCTGTTTAGTCTGCCATGGTACTCCCAGCGCCTGGCCCAACGTCTGCCAACCAACACAGGCCGCTCACACACTCACACCTCTCCTTACCCCACCCCTAGGGGCATCCTCTTTGCTTCTCACTGCCACCGTGTTCGCCAGTGTGGATGTGTGGGATAAGGTGGATGTGTGAGGAAGAACGGCCAAACTACACTACAGGAGGCAAATATTCCAAACATCCGAACTGGAATCGAGAGTTCTCCAACGAAGCAGTATGACCAAAGGGAGGTTCCATAATAAAGTCGCTGCTCGTACTTCAGCCATGTACTGTGGTGGCGAACACAGGGTCTGGCATGTAATATGCATACGTCAGATCTGGGCTCCACTTTTAACTTGCTGTGGAAGCTTAGGCAAGTTGCTTAACCTCTCTAAGGTGCAACTTTTTCATCAGGCCCCACTGTTTAAGACTGCTGCATACATTAGTAAGACGATGTTCATGCTCTCGACATGATGCCTGGCATGTAGTATGCTTTTTAATAAATAGTAGCTGCTATTGTTATTATTTTGACTAATAAATTGCAGTAGGTTGTTCAAGGAACCCAACTGTTACCACATTATTTCCAAAGCAAAGTGGGTATCCACTTTCGAACAGCCAACTTAAAATCCAAGTCTGAGAATAAAATCCACCTGAGAGTTGCTCACTGTTCACCTAACTTGAAGGTGCCCCAAAGTATTCAGGGGGTGGCGAAAGAAGGTTCCTGCATGTGTTCTGGGTGAAGAGATTACACAACTGCACTCGTGTTAAAAATCAAACCTCCAGCATGGTGTCCATAATTAACATCAACCTATGTATCTTTTCTTTCCTCAACCAAGTTCCCATGGGGAGCAACAGTCCTCCCTATGAATAAATGGAATTGTATTTGAAGTAATTACACTTGGCACAGATTTGCCCACTGCTGGAGGCAGGGCTGCTACTTGCGACTAGGCAGTGAGGGGCAACCCAACAGAATTGATGGCAAACTGCTTTAATTTGCTTTAACAGTGGCAAAACCCTGTCTAAAACAAGTTGGACATTTCAAGAATAATGAACACCACACAACTGAAGTTCTATTACCATTAAACCAGTATTCAAGAAGGCCAGAAACTGGTTTTCAGCCTCTTTCAGTGAGTTTCTAAGTTTTTAGTGTCATAAATGTCATTTTGTAAAGTCGAGCTGGCGGTCCTCCGCAGGAGGCCCAGAAGTGCCAGTGTTAATTAAAAATGTCAGATAACATTTCAGTTTATTCACACTGTGAGATCTGTTCCCCCTACCCCACCCTCAGAAACTTTAACCACCGAAGGACGTTCAGGAATGAGGAGAAATATGTGAGTGCTAACAATGATTTCATTTTCAAATGCCTTAAAATAAGACAGGCAATGACAGCACTGATTGTAATGGCCTTGTAGCCAGGTCCGCAAGCAGAGATTGGGAAAGAGAATGGGATAGAAGGGTTCTCTTTTCTGTAATACTGAATGCAAAGAAAACCAGATCAGAAACTACATGATGGTTTTCTCTGTGCCTGAATGAGTAGCCTCTGAAGGAGGAATGAGAACCCAGAACCTTACACATAATAAAACTACAACAGATATTTGCAGATTGACTACTGCTCAGAAGTTAATTGCACGTGACTAACCTATTATGTAGAAAGCTTGCAAAATTTGGAGTTTTGTTATATCATTTCATTTCATATACCATAGTAAGAGGTATATATAATGGTTTTGGCTACATAGCATATCGTGAAGTAGAAATTTTAAACTTATCTGCCTAATTTGATCACTGTAAACTGTGAAAAACAGGCTGATTATGGCCAGCACTTCCAGCTGACTTAGGACTGAAGAATCTTGAAAGAGGAAGATCTCAATATTGCCTGGAATTCTAACTTCAGTTGAGGTCTGAATAACTGGTTTGGTTATCTAAATTGAATAAATTAACGAGATAATTTTTTATCAAAACCACACATAATGAAATAAAGCACCGAGGGCTTTTATTAAAACTTTTCAACATGAGAGTAAATCAATTATAATATTAATTTCTACCAAGTATCATCAATTTTTCCACTTTTAGATCTCCAATATAAGCTAAAAGTGCCAATATTTGACTGAAGGAAGAATTGCTTAACAGATGGAGCTTGACTATTTCCCGTCTTTAGGAAAGAGGTCATTCAAATGAAGTCTTTATTTCCCTGCTTGTAAACTAAGGCTTCTGCCCATGAGACTCTATTTCGGAAATGCTCTGAAGGTTAATATCTTTGCCTGTATTGCAAATGCTAATCAAACTGGAATGTTAATACGTTCTCTTACTTATTGCAATGAAACTGGCAGCTATGACTGCGCATTAAGGACATTTTGCCAACAGTTGTTATCTATCCTGATTATTTTTTAGGTCCCTGCAAATGCCACAGTTTTACTGGTGCTCAGGTCGCCTGAAGTAAAGAAGAAACAGACTCCCCTCCAAGAAGCCAGGTCAGGACAAGAGGTAACAAAATAGAGAGTCCTGTTTTGTGGTATTTCATTTCCCCGAACCTGCTGGTAGGAGGAAAAGTGAAAAGAGAAAAGATATTAAAACTGCACTATAAAGTCTTTCTTCCTTTCTTCCTTCTGCTTCCTTCCCTTGCTCCTTTCTCTTCCCCACCCTTTCTATTTCCAGTTTAGGCACTGCCATTAAAGGATAAACAAATTTTTATATATGCTTCTAATACAGGGGTAGCAAATACAAAGGAAAAATGCCAGCTCTCTCAATGCTTGCACCAATGACAGACATCACGGGGCCATCATGACACTCCAGCCTGAGACTTGTCACCGTCTCAGAATACTTCTCAACAAAATGCTGCAGGGAGCCACTATAATCAGAGTTGGTGCCTGACACCAAATTTCCTAAACTTTCCTTGCACTAAAGCTTCTCCCGGTATTCTATCTTTAGCACTGGGCTGGACCTTCTTGGTTTGCTCTCTCCTATGCTCCTGCAGGTAAGGCTGAGTATTTTGTGATGCTGAAACTCACAACAGGCTTGGTTTTCTTCCAAGGAGCACTTTGCCATATAAAATACCAGGCTTCTGAAAGTAAGAAAAAGACCAGATAATATCCCATTCTGACTCATTCCACATCCCTCTAACAGGCAAGCAGAGCCAGGAAAAAATCATCTGGATTTAACAGTCTACTTCGTTACTTTCTGGAGGAAAAAGAGTGGGCCCCTGATAATGTTTAAGCCTGTTTTTAGATCTGATTTGAGGTTCAGATTCACTATTTACTCCTTTTTAAAGTACCTGTTTAAAAGACTGTTCTGTGACAGTCGCTATACTGACATCCCCGTTCGTGTGCCTTTGAATCTAACTGCTCGCTCTCTCTCTCTAGAAAGCTCTTAACGACACCATCTCGCGGCCAACTTTCATAATTTGGCTCCCCCCACCTCAGAGCACGGGGCTTCCTGAGCAGCATCTCACTGCCTGCGTGCTTGTGGGCCAAATGCGATTCTCCCCGGCCGCTCCTGTGCTTTCTGCTTTATGACGGGGGCCTGCCTTCTTGCTCTGAGCCATTCCAGGAACAGGAGCCTTCCAGACAACAAGAAGCAACCAGATGCAACCTGCTTGGGCCGGGGCCATGTTCTGTGCCCAAAGATAGCTCATGTCTCCCACACGTGCACAAAGAGTCTCCCGGTATGAAGAAGTCAACAGATGAGAGAATGGCAAAATCTTGCCAGAATTTAACTCGATAAATGGCACATAAAAGCCTCAAAATGATGTGGAACATGAAAATGGAGGTAGGTTCTAATAACCAGAAATGTGGCTGCCTGAAAAAAAAACAACAACAACAACACAGAAGTCAGAAAAGGCACACACACAGGACATCTCCGTCTACACCCGGGAACCGAAAGAAAGGTGGCGATTTCTCCTGTGCATGTGTTTGTCCCTAGTACCCCCACAGCTGCTGGCTCTAAAGAAAATGCCAGTTGTAGGAGGCAGCCATAGAAAGGGCAGCACTCGTCTGCTTTATAGAGAGTTGAAAAGATTTACACAATTTTTCTGGGGTCCCGAGCCTATTTTTTTTCTTTTTTTGGCATTACCCACAGTGTGTCTGTCCGAAGGATAAACAGAGACGCCTTCCCCCACAATTATATTTGCTTAAAGGAAAACACAGCTGCCTTTCTTGCATATTAAGACGCAACATGAACGAGGGAGACCAAACAAAGATTTCAAAGGGAAAGAAAGTTTTTACAGCATAAAAGACACTCTACCATACCAAAGTGCATTGAAACTAAAAAACCGAGGCAAAGTAATGACTATTCTCCTTGGGAACAAAAGTCCTATTGAGCAAGAAGCTATAGGTGCCATTTCCCAGAAGAGCCACCTGCTACTACTTGGAGCTATTACAGATACTCAGGAGCCAGAATCTCAGAGTCCTTCCATCTCTGGGGTTTGTGTAGGAGTGTGTGCAGGCACATGTGCCTGAGACAAACCCAAGAGGTAATTACTCGATGCTGTCACTGGCCTACATAACGATCCCCTTAGATGACCAGACTTACATGGCTAGCTACTGTTAAGAGGAACCCTTTGGAGAAACACAGTAACCCCAGGAGAGCCAGGGAGAGGCCCGTTCCTTTGGGAAGACGCTGTACTGCTGAGAGGGCCCATCTCATCTAAAGTACAGCACGCAGCAATGGAGGATAATGAATCTCATTAGAGTCAGTGATTATTTGCTATACTTACAATTGTACCTAATAACACCGCTGCCAGCGTGCGGCTTGACGTGATGTCTTCTTCATGCAGCAACCTTTTCTTGAATCAAAGCAGAAGCCGATACCGGACAGTCTCTTGTACGGCCTGCCTGACAGTAAAAGTTAACACGGAACCTCAGCTGTTATCAGCCCGTGACGTGACGAGTCGGCTCCACGTTACCGCAGGGCTGCTGCGAATGCACGCAAGGTCGCGAGTGACCCACGGGGTGAATGCGACTCGGCAAGCACTACGCTGTTAACTGAGCCAGAAAGAGAAATAGCTCTCTCGTACTTTTCTTAAGTATGCGGGGGTCTTCTTTCTCCTCTATGTCTTGGTTCCATCAGTGCCTTGCTCAGAAAATGCCTAGATCAACTTTCATACAGACTTGTGGAGCAGACGTGAGAGACCTCACAGGGAAAGCAGGTAAGTTGGCTTCATAAAATAACTTGTTATGAAGTATTTAATTGGCTTTCTTGGTAGAGAGCTACCTGGCCTGAAGATGTCACGTTTCCAAGTTCAACTAGAAAATGTTAATGAGATGTACTTTAGTTTTCGGAAAATATATAAATCCGTCTACATTAAGAGAAGTGAAAAACTGTCTTCAAAGACAGCAAATATCGCGAAGTTTTTAAGTATCAATAATCCTTCCTTAAAAAACATTTAAACTGTACAGAAATCTGAACTGAAGGAATTCCCAATTAATGACAAACCTTAATCTAATAAACAATATTCTGTTATATTTTGAATTTTGCTATAGTCATAATTACCCTATTGATACTGTCACGAGGAAAGCTTGCATTCACGTTGGTATGGATTGGAGATGAACTGTGGCAATTAGCTAATGTCCAACAGAAATCAGCCCTGCATTAACAGCCTGTAATGAAGACCATCAACCACGAGATAAATCATACCATTAGGTTAGACACAGAGATGTCACAGCCACAGTCTCCTCATTTGCGGAATAAATTTATTCCAGCGTGGATTTGCTCAGTGCAGTATATGTGCTAGGTGCTGGGGGAGATCTATACACAGAATAAAATACAATTCTTGCCTTTTAGAACATTTCATTTCAACTGGGAAGGAAATTCGCACACTATAACGATACACGACCTTGGAAATGGGCCCTTCAAACACCTAAGTCTGTAATTCTTACTCAGCTTTTTAAACAAACTTTTCTTCTACTGCAAATTCAAGGTCCCTTCTAGAGTGAAAACATTCTGAGAGTAGAAGTTGAAAAGCAGGGAAAAGATTTATAAGAGATTAATTCAATTTAGTAAATAAGAATATTGATATTAATTGAACACTATAAAGACAGCTAAGATACAGGTCATGCCTTTAGATGCTCACTTTAGATAGGGGATCTATGTACAGGCAACCATAATATAAACTGGATTCTAATAAAGGCTTGAGTTATACAAACACTTAATTGTGCCCTTTTTGGGGGATGGAGGAACCTGGGGAGGAGAAGGGGGAGTGTCACGGAAGACTTTGGCGACACTAATATAGAAGAAAGGCCTTGATAAATGGACGGGTTTACCGGGAGGAAATGGTGAAGACGCGCTGTGTCAGGGAGGCAGCATGAGCAAACTACGGAAGCCCGGAGGCATAAGGCGTTTTCTCTTTAATGATGACCTCTGAGGTCCGACAGAGAGAGAGTATGGCAGAAGATGAAGTGGAGGAGGTGTCAAAGATTATTTTCCTGCTGTGCTTTAATATTGTAAGTTTGGGATGTTTGTCCCAATTTATATATAATGATTTATTAGATACTATCAATTATTCAGCTTTGAAACAGAAACTTATTTTGCTTTTAATCATATGGATCAAACTGATGGATGAGTATCTTGAGATGGCAAGGCAAGCTGTTAAAAAAAAAAACCTATTATCAGTTGTCACTACTTATCATTGAAAATCAGGATTATCACAACACTGTGCAACCAAATAAATAATTTTGGGCGCTGAGCCTGACTGATATAAGGCTATAGCCACCAACCTTAGCATCTAATTTTTAAATGTTGTATTCATGAAAATAAGTTTCATTGTTGTCTTGATAATAAGCAAGGTTGTAAATAAGCTTATAAACTAGTTCTATTAATAAAATAGCATAGTGTCAGTTGTGTTAGGATTCCACACATCATTTCATTGACTGCTAAGAAAAAAATGTTTGAAAGCTACTGGGAGATAGGGAGGGAGCTGATCCTTCTAAAGTTTCTTCATTTCCTTCTCACACTCTACAGGGGTCCACATTTTTTTTTTTTTTTTTTTTACAGAGAAACAAAGTTATACCTGTGATTAGGTTAGCTTTACAAACACAGACTATCCTGAAACACACACGCATGCACAGGCACGGGCACATCCAAATGCATTATTTTTTTTCTTATTATTCCCCCTACCCTAACTTCCAATCTTTCATTCTTAACTGCAAACAATCAGGGGTTAAAATAGGCTTTTGAGGACTCGCCTAGACAATCACGAGTACCACTTTTGGGAAAAATTATGGTTCTAACGCCAAGCAACTGACTTCAGAACACATTTTAGAAAGAATTTTGATTGTTCATTATAGACTGCCAGTCTATAATTGCCTA
>JAQQSQ010002236.1:0-11166 GCA_028627145.1 Eidolon dupreanum | reverse complement strand
GACTATCTTGGGAGGTGGGAGGTAACATCAACAATTGACTGAGGGGTAAACTGAGGCACAGAAAGACTCATAGAGCTTCCAAAAGCACAGAGCTGGTCAGTTACAGGGCACCAATTCGACTCCCAAAGATCTGGCTCCCATTCTGTCCCTCGACCAAGCATATGGGTTCAGCCACATTAAACCAGAACTAAAACTGCAACGCCCCCAGGAGCCCAGTGGATAAGGAGTGAGCAGACTGGCCAGGTAGTGACCACGACAAACTGGAAAAGGGGAAGACACGCCCTAGCGCCCACTGACCACTGCCATGTGCATTTCATGTGCCATCTCCTGATTTTTCCATATTAACAATTAATTTGACTTTTTTTAAACTGAAGAGTTCGTTATAATAAAGTTGAAGTTTTAAAAGTTTAAGAAAAACGTGTCGTGATAATTGAGAGAAAAAAAGAAAGTCACAAGAATTTCAGGTAAAACGAAGGATTACAACACAAACACACAGGGGAAGACACCAAGAAAAAAATGGACAAAAGATCCACACAGGTAGGCACCTCACAAAAGAGAATATCCAAATGGCCAATAAACGTATAAAAAAAGTGTTCAGTCTCACTGACCATCAGGGAAATGCAAATCGAAACCACAACGAGATACAGCCACATCGCCACCAGAATGGCACAATGAAAACGCCCGGCCACGGCGAGTGCAGGCGAGGATGTGGGGCCCCTGGGACCGCACGGCCGCGGGCACGGCAGAGCTGCCGCTGCCACTTTGGACGTTCGGCCACATCCACTGAGAGCTGAGCCTGTGACAACTCCACGGCCCAGCAACGTCAGCCCTGGGACACACTCAACAGAGAGGCAAAGGCACATGTACCGCAGAGGATGCGCAAGGACATCTGCAGGAGCGCGATTCTCAGTGGCCCAAATCAGGAAGCAAGACACACGTCCATCAACAGCAGAAAAGGTAAATCGTCTGATGTTCACACATCAGGATTCTGCACAGCATTCAGACTCAACCAGCGCTACACACGGTATGGATGGATCTCACGAACACCGCCGAGGAAGAAACCAGGTACAAATATCTACCTCGTGTGATTCATTTTATAGCAGGTTCGGAACAGACACAACTAATCACAACTAATCTAGAATTTCAGTTCAGAGCAGTGGTCGCCGGGGGTGGGGGGTGGGCAGTTATGAGTGCCTGCAATGGGGCACCTCAGGGTGCTGGTAAAATTCTATGATTATCTGGGTGAGTTCTCTTTGTGAAAATTCACCAGGAGATACTCGTGATGAGTATACTTTCCTGAAAGCATGTTATAATCCAATAATAAAGTTCATCAAAAGAAAAGGCAGTGGCAGGACAGGAGGTGGCCCCGACAAAACACTCCCCCAGGCCACCAATCTGAAACTGCTTCGCCACTAGTTGGGTTTGATTTCCCCTCCGGCTTTCTGGAAGGCACCAGCGAGGCGCCCCACTGAATTTGAACTGAAAAAGAACTTCTCCCACAGAGCCAAAGTAACTACCTGAGCTTCCATTTACTCTTCAGGTGGCAGGGACTCCATCTTTCCCTAAGTCACCAGCCAGCCTGGCAGGAACAACCATGCCCCCCCCCCAACATCCTCTCCCTAAACTACAGAACTGGGGTCACACACAGCTACTCTACCGAAACGTCAGGAGTCTCTCCTCACCAGGAAACATCAGCCAGGTCAAAGCAGAACCCTCTCCTCTGATCTCAACCCCATTCCCTTCTCGCCAACTTTGCTAAAAGGCAGTTAGTTACATCAGGAATGCTTTTGTCTGCCTGTGTGCAGGACGGCTCTGAAGTATCTACTATTTAACTGCTAATGATGTGCCAGCCATTCCAAACACACAAACACAGTGGCCTACCCAGGGACCCTGTGAGACAGGTGCTGTACTCTCCTGACCCCCACAGCGAGGAGATGGACAGACACAGGGAAGTAACATGTCCAAGGTCATCACAGAGCTGAGAAGGCTCAAGGCTGCCGGATCTTCTGATCTCTTAACAGAAGTAGATCTGGATTTTTATATGACAAAATCTCACAATGCTTGATGTTGCAATAAACTAAGAAAAAAGTAATAACAACACTGAGGGGGCTGAGAAAGAAGCCATCCTGGGTCAGGAACGAAGTCCCCACTCCTGACCTCTGTCTACAATTCTACGGCCACTTAAAGAATGAAACTGCAAAAGCAGACTTTCCTGTGAGAGGTACCAGAAAAGGCCTATTTTAAGGAAGATGACAGAAACCCCAAGATAGATCTAAGGTAAATCTATTCTACTCTAAAGTGACCGGCAGAGGGGCCCTCTTAGACACAAGAAATCTTTAACATTTTAACAATCTATGCACTCTGTCAACTTAAATTAATATTCAGCATATAATCTAATCATTTACAGAGTATGTCTGGTTATTCAGTTAACTTACCGAAACTCCATCCTAAGGGAGGCTCAATCTTCAGAATAAAATCTCCCTGAGAGGGGAGGAAAAAAAAGTAAAAGAATGAGAACTGATAAGGCTTACACTAGTTTAGTTTAGTACTATTCATTCTAAAATTTTTACACCAGAAATAAAATTCCGAGCATAAGCTGTGTTCCTCTAAAGGACAGTGGGCTCTCTGATTCTGATCAGATGCAACAAGCGGAAGCTGACCATGAGAAATTCCCAGCTGACCAATCAGAAGGCGCCGCTTCCCATCAGCATTCTAAAGGCACACCGTTCAGGAGAGCACTGTCCTTTGACACCTAACATACTGTTAATGGGGTCTCCTAGCAACCCCTCACACGCCCAAGGCTGCCAGATCAGCACACAGCCTCAGGAATTAAAGTCCTGTCTTAAAACTAGATTTTACTCATACACCCTGGCTTCTTGAGACTGCTTCAACAGTTTAAAAAAAGAAAACAGAGTTCAAGACCCAGCTAGGACACCTCTAGAAATCAACCTCATGTACTGTATATAAAGATGTAAGCTCACGGATATTTATTGCTGTTGTTAGTTTTAATAATTTTAAAAATTGGGGAAAGCCTCTATGTCTACCAATAGAGAACTGGTTAAATAAATTAGTTTTGGCCTGACTATGACATGTTATGCAGCCATTAAAAAGAAAGCAATAAATAAATCTATACACGTTGAAAGTGTGCCAAGCTGTTACCATAGGGAAAAAAAAATCAAATCACAGAATTCCTATTGCTTGATTCCATTTGTATTTGTATAAAAATCAAAATCAAAACTATGTATACTGACTATTTTTGCAACTTACTGTGGATCTGTATTTCCAAATATAAAGTTGGAATGTGAGGAGGACGGGGGTTGGACGTGTGGGTGTGCATGGACACCCACGCAGGTTCACATGTGTTTGTGTGTGTGCATATGTGGATGTGCATGTGTATTCATGGTCACCTGTATAACTACACACACACAGAGAAAGCAGTCTGTTAGGACACGCACCAAAACTTTTATCAAAAGGTTATCATTACAAAAAGAGGGGGTCTTGGGAGATAAAAGATAAAATTTACTTCATATACTTCTAAAGACCTTGATTTTTTTTTTCCACAAAGCTCATGAATTCACGCATTACTTATAAGAATCTTTTAAACGACATTTTAAGCTGCTTGCAAATAAAGGGTTCTAGTAAATCGGGGTTTTCAATGCTGGCACAGCTGACAACGTGTCTGTCCCGTGCAGCGTGATGGACGTTCAGCTTCCTTCCCAGCCTCGCTGGTTACCTCGCTAGGCACCTGTGGCGCGCCCCCTCCCCTGCAGCTGTGACGACCAAAGACGTCTCCACGCTGAGAAGCGGCGTTCGATCACAGCAGTCTGGAAGCCGTCTCCCCCCGAGCTGGGCCAGAACTGCCACGCTCCATGTCCGGTTTACCAGGCAGATGAGCACCTGCTCCGCGGGCAAGGCCGCTGCCCTGGTTAGCACAGCGCTGCGGGCCGCGCCACCTGCCACCATAAAAGACGACGCTTCCACTCACCTTATCATACAAGGGGATCATAAAGTAACCATTGTTAGGGGCACAGTCCGTCTGGTATTTCAAAGTCCCATGCTTGGTGTATAACTTTATCTAGAAAGGAAGGAAAGAAAAGAGAAGTCATAGTACTCCCTTGGCAAATTAGCTATGGACATTACACCAGGGCGCATTCGGTCGATACACGTTTGCTGAGGACCTGCTATATGCTGCTATTAACAGTGGGTACTAGGGACAGAGAGAAATGACAAAGTACCTCCAAAATAATGTGATTCAATATTTTTTTGCATTAAAAACTATTTAAAGTCTACCTCTAAAGTTGTAATTTTCAATATTTTTCAGTTCATTTTAGTGGCTGTCTCTATTTTGTTTCTGGGTCTAAATTTTTCAAATGTGCTGTTAGTAAGTGAGGCACTTGTTAAAATGCAATTCCCAAGCCCCACTTCTCCTTCTAAACTAGAAGGTCCGGGGTCAGGCCAGGGATCTGCATCATTAATCCTAACTGATAACCAATACTTGGCGTAACACTCAGCTTTTAATTAAAGGTTTAATTTTCTCTTTGGTTTTCGTTCACGGGACAGAAACATATCCAAAGACGCTTAACATGTGTCCTCTCCTCAAGGACTCTCTAAAACTCTTGCATCTTCACGGTGGCTATACAGACTCACATCTATGCATATTAAGCACCTGGCACAGAGTACAGGCTCAAAAAATAGCAGTTATTATCATTTACTAACATGTCTCTGAAGAGAAAAGCAATGTGGTATCACCAGCAGGACAGAGACTGGATTTAAAGAAAATTTCCTAAACCTACCTGGCTGCAAGGCTCAAGCACTCCAAGCCTCCGTTTCTACACCTGTAAAAAGAAGCAGGTGAATCTAATGATGTCCACACCTCTAAAATGTTAATGCTCCGTGACCAGGATATGAAGTGAGTTGCGTCATATCAGCTACAAATAAGTAAAGAGCAGCAAACTCGCACGTGTACACTCAGGAAAGGAATAGAGTGAAGTTACACACAGACTGTAACTTGGCATGACTATGGTCCACAGCACCAGAAAGAGTCTTGTTCAGGGCAGGTGCTCAATAAATAGTCAGTTAATCTGTTTACAGGCCGTAAAAAAATCAGATGCACACGCTTAAGGCAGGGGTTGAAAATTCGCCTGCCAAGAGGGGACAGGGAAGTAATACCAACGGGCATTCATGTAAAGGGAGGCAGCGCATTGCTCAACCAGAGCCAAGGCTTTCCGCTCAAAGATCAGCTGGTTTTCCAGAGAACTCAGGAACCCAGTTTTTATTTTTATTTATTAATTTATTTTTTTTAGGCAACCTTTGGTTGACCTCCCAGATTGCAAGTGAGGTGAGCTTACAATCCCTTATTTTTTACGCCTACAGCACCTGGTCTTCCTAGGTGGTCTCCCACCCAAGTACTAACCAGGCCCAATCCTACTTAGCTTCCAATTCCAAGATCAGATGGGATCAGGCTTCTTTAGGGTGGCATGGCCGTAGACAGGAATCCAGTTTTTAATATGAAGTTCTCCTGATTGTTAAAGCAACCAACATAATTTTTCTTTTGTAGGTATACTTGTCGGCTCTGTTTCCTATACTCCTATGTATACCCCCACCTGGACAAAATGTTAGTGCATGCAGGGGCTCCCCCAATAGTGACTGAATGAATGAATACAGTGGAAAAACACCCAGAAAGGAAGAAGGCAGGGAAAGAGTGAAGGCAGTTTTATTATAAGACAGAAAATACAATCAAGAAATGATTGTGAAATATCTTATTTACATGTCTTTCATAAAGTACACGTCAGGACACAGGATAGCAATATACGTTACACATACGAAATGTCTGATTTCACAATGAGAAACTATGAAAGAACAAATGTGTCACACCATCTGGACAGGCACCCCTGGGGCTCAAGGAACGCACTTCATACTAGGTCACAAAACCTGCCCTCTGCTCTCAAGGTCACAATTAGTCTTTGGGGTGGGAGTGTACCTACCTGCCTTCACTTTCCTCCCAGAGCCCCAGGAAACCACAAGCTACAAAAGGCCTATCAAGGCAGCTTCTGAAATGCCCTGTGCCCACACACTAGAAAGCAATCCAGGATGTGGCACGGGTGCCCAGCTGATCCTTGGAACCCTGCCACTGTCAGAGGTTAGAGTCACTAAACACTCAACTTCTTAAGATCAAAAATGGTGTAGAAGCCACAGACAGAGGGGTCTTAAAGGTGCTATCTAATTATCTTCTTTAAGACATACATGGCACTAGGTCTTGCTGCTTCTCTCACACCACCCAGGAACAGAAAATGGGGAGTTGGGGCAAGGCAAGGTCAGGTCAAAGAACTAGGGGTGTGGAACCTTCTTCCTACCATTCCTCAAACCTCAACAACCTGCTTTGCATAACACACTGGTTCACCCTTTGCCACAGCCTCCACCTGCCAGTGCTGAAGCAGCTCAAATGTGCGTTCAGGCAGCCTTTGGGGTCCCAGTGGGGTCCCCTCTTTTAGCCTCTCCCAGCCTGCCTCTCATTTCCCTTTCAAATCCCCTTCTCCTGCCCCATCATCAGTATCCTCCTAAAAGGACGCCAGCCCCCGCTCTGGTCCCTTCTACCCTGACAAGTAACCTTCTATTCTACCTCCATCAGCCTCCAGTTCTTCACAAAAGCTTTCTGGGTCAGAATCCCACCGGGCTGACAATCATCTAATTGACTAGGGCTTTGCAACTTAATAGCACAAACCTCTAGTGTAATTCCAGTTACTACCAAGTAAGGTAATCAGGGCGGCACACAACTCTCCATTTTCAGAGGAAAAGGAGTCCCAAGGGGGTAAGGAATGGAGGAGGCGACTAAAAGTACAGATATCCAACCCCAGAGATACGGGGAGATCTCCTGGGAATTGATGCTTGTTAAAAGCATCCAGGAAAGTTGGCGGAGTTTAGTGGATTATAAATTTGGGGGGAGGGGGTTGAGTTGTGCAGGTTAGGGGATGAGACTTGTGGTCTCTAGGTTCTGGAACGTGGGTTTCAGGAAATCTGAGTTTCAGGGGTTCTGGGTTTTGAAGATCTGGGATATGGCTTCTGGGGGGATCTGGTGTCTGGGTCCCCACCGGCCTGGGACCTGCTGAAATCTGGGGCCTGGGTTCTAGGAATGGTCATGGTTCTGGATTACATTGGCTCTGGATTCTGGGGAGCTGGAGTTTGGGTTTCAAAGAATCTGAGATCTTGATTTGGAGATCCCTGAATTTGAGTGGAAAAAAAAGTTATGCATGACCACGAATGCCCCTCGCACCCCTGCGCACGTACTCTGAGGTCCCCAACCCCGACTCCATAGCTGACCCCACCGTAGAAACGTCCACGCTAGCGCCACCGAGAAGGGAATGGTGCAGGGCCCGCGGGAAGCGGCACCTTTACAGAGGATAGGACTCTCCAGAGTGGGGCTGGCGGCCACCGCCTGGGGTCACAAAAGCCACCGCGGCCCAGAGAGGCTGAGTGACTGAGCCAGGGTCGTACGGCGAGCCCCGGCCGGGGCCGCGGGGCGGGCGCTCACCTCGATGAGCGAGTAGTTGATCTCCACGTCCGACTTGACGAAGCCCCCGCAGCCCACCACGATGTCCTCGGAGCCGCGCGCCGGCCCCACGCCGCTCAGCAGCAGCAGCAGCAGCAGCACTAAAGTGGTGGACATCAACGCGGACCCCGGCGGCCCAGCGCCCCGGCGAACCCGCATGGCCCGACCTCCGCCACCCGAGCTTGCGCAGGCCGCCCGGCCCCGCCCCGCCCCTCACACCGCACGCTGCCGGCCGCTTCCTCCTCTGCGGAGAGCTGACGGCTCAGGCCCCGCCCCGCCGACGCCGCGCATGCGCCCTCCGACGCCACGCCCCCGCCCCCGGCACGACGACGGCGGCACATGCTCAGCAACAAAACGAGGCCGCTTTTGCCCTCTAAAGGCCTGGAGGACTCCGCGCACCTTCTGACAGGTGCAGTTGCAAGGCGCGTGCGTTCAGGCAGACACTTCAAAGTTGAATTCTGCTTCGGAATTCAGTATCCCTCCCTGAAACTGGAAAGGACGACAGGCTGTTGCTCGAAGTATCCAATAACTTTCCCGAACAGTTTTGATCCATATTCCACAGGTGATATATAACCTCAAAAACCTCTTTAGGCATTTGTAATAAGTTGGTGCATTGCATTTTTCCATGATAAATGAACAATAAGTTTTTAAAAGCAGAACATAGGTCGTTTAAGTTCAGCATAACATTTTAAAAGAGATTTAAATTTTATTTTAATTCCAGCTCTAATAAGATTTGTATAGAAACAAATTTTAAGGGTTTCCCCCAGAAGCAAGAGATGTACAGAGTTTAATTTACTTTGAAATAGCTCTGGGAGATGAAGCATTGTTTATGTGAAAATAAGTTTAAATATCGGTGTGTTGTATTTTTTCCCAAGATTGAACATATACTATAACATAGACTGAATTTAACCTCAAGCCACCATATCAAAATAGAAAAAAAAAATTGCTTTTTCTGACATGATATTTAGAATTCTTCCATTTTGCTCCTTTAAAAAACTCAAGTGTCTTATTCTGATAGTTTGACATTTTGTTTCTAAATAACAAGGTAAGAGAAAATTTACATCTGGAATTTGCTATTGTGGCTAAGACTTAAGCAATGTACAGTTATGAACCACAATGATCTTAAACTTTATAAAGGTCAAAACCCTCACAGTGGCTACAACAGAATGACACGTTCATCTAGGATCTCCATCATGAGTGCATCTAATTTCAGTTTCTCAGTCTGAATTCTCACTCAAAAGACACTGAGACTCTCAAATGTTCGGTTATAAAGAGACATTTAAATGATTGCTTTATTAATTGTATTTGTTATTTATAACTACAATAGAAATATTTGCCATTTACCGCTCCCCCCCGAACATGAATTCTGGTTTGTCTTAGCAAATCCCAGGGGTTGAAAGCCACCAATTAGAAAATGCTAGCCTCCTGAATCTTCTCATCCTACAGAATGAGAAATCGAGGCCCAAAAATGAAAAGGGGCTTGCCTAAGACTCTCTGTGCTTGCCGTTCATGGAGCCAGAAGTAGGCTTTGGGGTGTCTCAGTTCTGTTCTTGGCTCACCCCAACTAATTTCCTCTATATTCTTCTTTCCAACCATTCCCCTTCAAATTTCCACCATTCCCCTCAAATTCATCTTCAAATATACAAAGAAATAACGCACTAGGACTGCGGTGAAGCCAATTGAAGGGGTGGTGGTGTAGGGAGAAGGGACTCAAGCCTCCCCATAATTTCCATCAGCCTCCACCAAAACACTTCGAATAAACATGGAATTAAAATGTAAACAGCAGACCAGCCACACTCAACTCCAAGACAAGTCCTTGGATTCTCAGTGTCCCTGCTTTACCTGAAGACCAAGGCAGGAAGATGGCTGGGTTGGAAACAAGCAAGGGGACTAATAAGGCCAAGGGACTCATGCTCCTGAGGCCCAGCAGGAGGTGGAGGAAAGATGAGACCAAAACCCTGAGAAGGAATAAGGCAGTGGGGAGAGTACAGAGGCAGAGGGTTTTAATTCTGCACCCAAACTCTCTCCCTGTGCTTGTCTGTCTGAAAAAGCTGAGTCTTTCATTCTTATCTCGAAAGGAACATACATGCTTATTGCAGAAGGAAAGAAAAGGAAAGGGGAAAAAAAGAAAATTAGGATTCCCGTGATCACCACTTTAGTGCATTTTCATCTTTTTATTTAGGTATATATGTTATATATGCATATACAAGTCATTTTTAAAAAGAACTCATGGCTGGGACACACCTTGCTCAATACCTAGGAGAAAAAGGTAAATAACTTGACTTCCCCACCTTCTCCAATTTAAGCATATACTTTTTTTTTTTTTGCAAAAAAATATAGCCTATTTTGTATTATGATCTCTTTCTTCACTTAGCATTAAACAATCATCTTTCCAAATTAATATAGTTCTGCATTGGTACTTTGAACCACGGCTTGGTAACCTACGAATAAAATAATAATACTAATGCTAATAATAGCTAACTTCCTGAGCCTTTACCATATGCTGGGGCACTGTGTCAAACTCTTTATTAGTAATCTTTAAATCTTCCCGCCACCTTAGAGGCAGACAACGGCCACTGCCATGGATGAGGAGACTGCCCCTTAACCAAACGGTCCCCACCTGCCCAGGTGTTGGACACTTAGCATGTGCACATCTGTCGGGGCCTTCCACGGGAGAAGTTCCTGGAATTGCTGGTCCACAGTGTTCAGGAAGTTTGGATTGACACTTGCTGTGGGGCCAGGAGGATCGTACGGAGATGCTACTGCACTTTCTGGGACTGAGGGATCCCCTCCCCCGGAGCCTCGGAGCCTCGTTTCACCTCTTCTTGCCCCGCCCCCACCGCAGCTGGACCTTGCCCGGGGCCTCGCGATCCAGAGCTCAAATCCGGGCCAGGCCTGCCAGGCCCCGCCTATTCCCCTCTGGCCAGGGGCATGGGTGAGGAGGCTGTCAGGGACTGACCGACCCACTGACCGACTGACTGACGGACAGAGACACAGACAGTGCCCAATGGCCTCGCCTGGCGAGCCCTGCGTGGGACTGAGGGTGAGTGTTTCCGCCTGCCCCACCCGCCTTTCCCTGGCATGTTGGTGGTGTCACCAGGTGGTGACACTAGGGAGGGAAGAGACCCCCAGAGTCGGGGCCAGATGAATGGCAGGGGAGGGCAACCCCTTTAACCAAGCGCATGCCCAAGACAGCCCACCGGGGTTAAAGGGGCTCCAGACCTTCCAGCGAGGGAGACTTTGACCCCCATTTGCATAAAGCTTCGGGACCCCCACCTCTCTCATGCCGGCTCTCAGCAAAGGGCTCAAAGGGCATTCATGGGGTGGCAGTGGGGGTCGCAAACTCCCAGGATCTCAGGGGCCTGGGAGGTAAGGCAAAAATAACCACTCGTGTTGACTGAGAGCTTACTCTGTGCTATTGTGCTTTACTGGGATTGACCCCGTTAGAGGTAGAACCTCTTACGAGTCCCCCCTTGGCAGGGAAGGAAACTGAGGCACAGGGAGGTGGCAGTTCCCAGAGCTGACGACTGGTGAAACCGGGAGGAGTAAGATAACCAGTGGGGAGGTGATGGGGGTGTAAATACAGTAGGGAGAGAACTGAAGAGGCCACGCACTCTGAG
>JAQQSQ010002235.1:0-11168 GCA_028627145.1 Eidolon dupreanum | reverse complement strand
TGATGATGATGATGATGATGATGATGATAATAATCTATTTTTTTCCTTTGGAGTTAGAGCCTTGTTGGCTCCCTGTCCACCTGCACGTCTTTCTCTAAGTTACGCTGGGGGTCTCTCTGGTCAGCAACCACACGGAGATGGGGCGGGGGGGTGGAGGCCGGCCCCCGCCCCGCACATCCTCCTAGTTCGCTGGAGTTGCTCAGTCCTGTGGCCTCTCCCCGTGTGTGGCGTGGGCGTCCCCAGCCCAGCACCCAACAAGTCTCCCCCGCCCGCCTGCGCGGTGCTGCGCGGGAGGCCGAGCAGAGCGGGCGCGGGCGGGGAGCGGGCGGTCTGGGCCTCCTTCCCCTCTCCGTGGGTCGGGATGGTTGAGTCCAGCCGCCGCGGCGGAGGCTCCCTGCGCGCCCGCAGCCTGTCTCCTGCGCTCCCCGCCTTCCGTCTCTAGACCGGCTCCCTCCCCCCGCGCGCCGCCTCCCGCGGCTCCCGCTCGCCCGCGCGCTCTCCAGCTGCCTCGGCTCCGGCGCCGGGTCTCCGCCGGCTGCGCGCGCTCCTCTCGCCGCCTCGCCCCCTCCCGCAGCCCCTCCGGCCCGGCCCGGCCCGGCCCGGTGTCGGGGACCACCGCGGCGGCTCAGCCCTGCAGTGGCTCGGGACCGGACCGATGCTATGAGAGCGAAGCGAGCCGGGCGCCCAGACCCGCGGGAGGCGTCGGACGCGCGGCCGCCCTGGGCGCTGGGCTCTGTCGCCGGCTCGCCTCGCCCTCTGCCGACCACTTGGCTCCGATCGTAGCCCCGCCGCGACTCGGAGGAGACCGGCGCAGCGAGGAGAGCCGCCGGTGTCGCGTGTGCGTGGGGACCTGTCTGCAGACATGACAACGCGGAGGACATCGCAGGCGCCGCTCGGGCTCCGGCTGCCGCTGGCGCTGCTCTGCGCGGGGCTCCTCGCCGCGGCCAAGGGTAAGGGCGCCGCGGCGGCCGGGGAGGTGCGCGGGCGCGCCAGGCCCGCGGCCGGCGACCCTCGGGGACCCGGGCCCCCGCGGGCTCCCGCCGACCCTCGCCCGCACCCAGCCCGCGTCTCCGTCCCCCTCGCCCGGGCCGAAACCGAACCGCGGCGGCGCGGCTTGCCGGGGAGAACCGAGGCGAAGCGGATCGGATCGCGGCTGCCACTGCCGTGGCGGCGGCGGCGTCGCCTCCGGGGGACGTGGGTACGGCGGCTCGGGGCGGCTGGCGGCTGTTCCCAGCACTTTCTCCCGAACCCCGGGCGGCTGGGAAAGTGGCCGGGCGGAGCCAGCCTCCCAAGTTCGGGCTCCGGGGGAGTGGGGGGCTGTTGGTGTACCGTCCCCAAACCTGCCTGCCGGCCTGGCAGGGCACCCCGCTGCCCCTCCCTCCCCGCCACCGTCCTCAGGGACCGCGAGGAGCCACCTCTGTGAGGTCGCCCCCGCCTTCCTCGCCCCGCACTTCGCTCTTTGCAAGTTGGAAGGAGCTGGCGAGGTGCGTGAGGGAAGCGGGGAGCCCTGGGAGGGATTCCGCC
The DNA here is from genome assembly GCA_028627145.1 of Eidolon dupreanum. Classification (NCBI taxonomy): domain Eukaryota; kingdom Metazoa; phylum Chordata; class Mammalia; order Chiroptera; family Pteropodidae; genus Eidolon; species Eidolon dupreanum. The sequence goes on along the minus strand of JAQQSQ010002235.1, from coordinate 9,644 downwards.
CCCCGCCCCGGCGTGTGGCTGCGGGGCTCTTCGCGTTTGCCCCCGCCGGTCAGGCGAAGGGGGCTCCCTGGGCGGCTCCCCGGGCGCGGAGCGCTGTGAGCTTGGCTTTCGCCTTGAAACGAGTTGGGGAGTGCTCTCCCCTAAGTCGCCCGCAGGCTGCACCCTCGGGGTTGGCAGTGGCTCCTGCGCTTGTCTATTCTCTGGGAAAGAAAACAAGCTCGCTCTTGATTCAGAAGGAGAGAGAAGGAGAGGGGGAGAGAGGAAAGGAGGAGGAGGGAGGGAGGGAGGGAGACGGGGGGAGGGGCAGGGGGAGAGAGAGAGAGAGAGAGAGAGAGAGAGGGAGAGAATATGAATATCGATTGATTTTCACATTGGGAAGGAAGTACCTGCCGCTTACTCCTCCTCCTCCTCCTTTGGCGCCCCGAGGTGCTGCTCCCCTTTCAATCAGCACCCCATCGGCTCCTTCCTGGGAATATCTATATCCGTGTAGATTCTTTTTTGTTTGTTTTCCTTTTTAAAGGATGGAGTCAAATCTTGCAGGTTTTTTTAGATGGTCATTTGTTCTTCACCCACGTGAAATTCTCCTTCGCTCTCTAGACTCTTCCATCGTCCTTTCCGCCCATTCCGACGCCTCCCGTGTTCCAGTTCCAGGGCGGCTGAGCAGGGCTCTGTGGGCCCTTCGGGGAACTCCGGATGGGCCTGGCCTGGGCGAGCCGGGGAGAATGGCGGCACAGGCTTCCCCTCCGGGGCGCGCTGCCCCGCGGGGCGTCCGGGGCGGGCTGGGAGCTGACTGCAGGGGTCCAGTGCCTTCGTGCCAGCACGCACCCTCACAGCGGGGCGTCTGTGGGAATGCGCCCCAAGACCCCGGGGAGTACAGACGGCTCAGGTTCCCGTTAGTCACCGGAGCCCACGGTTGCCGGGGCTTGGGCGCTGCCAGCCTCCGCGGGTTCTATTCGCACCCCCAGGGCGGGGTCCCGACACCCCGGGCGCTCTGCCGGAGCCGCCACCGAGGCGCGTGGCTCCGGGGCTCGGTGGACTGTCTGGGAACGGAGAGGTGACTCTGGAACAGTCCCGGGCAAGTTGGGCTGTCTGTGGGAGGTGTCCGCTCGTCTGAGCAGAGGGTAGGGCAGGGACCTGGGGACAGGACCCAGCCTCGCCCAGCCGGGCGCCCGGGTGCAGCGGCGACCCCTGCCCCGCAGCGCCGCAGCTCTCCCCCCTTCCCTCACCCCCGGCCCCCGCACGCGGAGCCAGCCCGGCCCGGCCTCTGCCGCCTCTCAGCGCACCCTCGGTTCCCGCGGTTCCCTGCGCTCCCGGCGCCCTTCCCCCGCAATTAGCAGGGGGTGCTGCGTGGAGCTGCGAGCGCCCCGCCTGGGCTGCTTAGCAATCCGCACACGTGCGCGCGGATTCCGCCCCCGTGCGGGGCGCCGAGGCTCGGCTGAGGCGGGGAGCCCGGAGAGGGGAGCAGGCGTGGGCGGGGGTCACGCCCGCAGATCCCAGAGCCGGGAGGCCAAGGGGTGCCAAGGCCAGGGCGCCCCGGAGCCTGGAAGGGCAGCCACAGGGACCGGAGCGCTTCCCGTGCCCGGGGAGTCCCAGGTCCGGGCGCTTGCGTGTGTGAGTGTGCGTGTGTGAGTGTGCGTGTGTGTGTGAGTGTGTGTGAGTGTGTGCGCGCGCGTGGAGGGGACAGGGCTGCGCGCACGCTGCGCTTTGCCAGGCCAAGGCTGCGGTGGGCGCGCACAGGCTCCTTCATCACCCCAGCGGGCCGCCCCTCCGCGGCGCCCACCCTCAGGGTCAGCCCTGCGGGCAGCAGGCTGCGGCCAGGCGGCCGGTGACGCGGCGCAGGTGCCCGGCTTGAGAGCTCGGCCGCTGGGGCGGGGTCGCCCTCCGGCTGCTGGAGCGAAGCTGGGCCGAGGTCCCGCCTCTGCCGGGGGCCTGGGCGCCTGCGCGCACAGGGCCTTTCGGAGGAGCAGCGCGGGGACAGCCGTGCCTCGTGCGCCCAGGTGGCGGCTTCCTCTGTGGCTAAGGCCGCGGGCAGTTCGGGTGCGTGGGGCGTCGTTCCTGACCCGTGCGCGGAGCCCTGAGAGGCTGGCGGCCCCGCAGTCGCGGTCATTCCGACCCGGGCCACCTCGGTACTGGGTCATCGGCTTCAGCCGATTGTGCTTTAAGCTTCGGAACAGTGCTGGGGGCACCCCAAATTCGCTTTTGATGTTTTTTTTTCCTTTCTGTTTGATAATTAACATTGCTGTAGAGGTCGCGTCCCAGGTGTGCATACCTGCTTAAAAGCAGCGCGTTTGCAGGGGCCGGGGCGAACGGAGAAGCTGTGAGCATTTTCGTCTAGTTAGAAGTTGGATGTTTCCTTCCGCGAGCCCTCAGATTCGCGCCCCTTACCTGGGGCTGACCCACCGCCTGTTTGGGCAAACAAACTTCCCTCTCAGTTGTTTGTGCAGCGACAAGAACGAGGTTATTTGCAGAAAGCATCCTAAAGAGGAATATGTAGGATATTTCCCCAAGCATCTCGCCACAGGAAGCCTGGGACAGAAAAAAATGTTTGTCAAAATTCGTGATTCCAGCCTTCCTTAACCCTGCCGGCAAAGGGATGTAACCACGCATTGCCGAGTTCCCACAGAAACGTGTAAGCAGAGAGACAGTAGCTAGCCCACTTCCCGATCTGCCAGCTTCCAGATGACCTACGTTTCCAACGGCTCTTATAACCAGCCAGAGGGCTGAGACCTTTCATCTGCCACTCAGAGTCCTTGATGGCCCGGCCACTGCACAGATAGTCTCTCCTGGGGAAGCCAGGACTCCCCAGAATAAGTGCCTTTCACAGACCACCCCTAATCCGGCACACAGCAAAGCGTGGGTGGTGTAGAAGGGAGTTAACATGCCCGCAGTCATGGTTTGCTTAGCACATCATGTGTGTTTTCTTATCGTATTGACAAGGTGATTATTTATTTTATTTTATTTTATTTTATTTTATTTTATATTTTATTTTATTTTTTTCAGTTCGGAACGGTTTAGCCAGAAAGCTCCAGTGTGTCCGGTGCACCTCTGTAGTCCTTAGTTTGGGATTTGGCATCTTTTAAAAATGTAAGAAAAGGAGAAGCTTCCTTAGGAAGTGACAGGTTTCGTGAACTTGAACAGTAGGGCAAGGAGACCCCATTAAACAGGTCCAGGGAATTCAGCAGCAGGTGGTCCCAAGGAGCAGATCACCCGCAGCCCACGTGACCGTCCTGGCTGTCACAGGCCGGGACAGCGAAGGGTCTCACCACGTTTACTGGGCGTTCGGCTGGCGGGTCCTGTGTGGTCAGCATGCTGGCCACAAAGGCAGGACTAAAAGTTTATCCATGCAAAAACAGCTCCTCCTGGGGTCACGCGTCCAAAGTCTCTGGTTTACCGTCTCAAACACCAACAGAGCTTTGAAAATGTCAAGGAAATGGTCCAGCTTCCTTTAAGAAACAGATAAACAAGGGCTCCGTGGCTGGTTAGTCCTCACCGCAGAGGGTACAGCAAATCCGATGTAGACATTTCTAAGCTGTCCAAATGCAAATGGCATATTAAGTGCTCTGCTCTGCTGAATTCTGAGCGTGTCTCTGGTAGGTGTTCTGCCGAGCTCTCGGTGGCAGTCAGCCTCTACGGCATGCATACGCACGCCCGAAACCAGGCCTGGCATCTTTCTCTGGTTAGGTTCATTTCCTGCTGGAATTGGGGACTTGCATGGCTTCTGCCTGAGCAGAGTAGCAGACAACGCTGTGCCATCTCTGAGTTTTACTTGTTCTCTAATTAATCAGAGAAGAACGTCTGAGCAGAGGTGTGGACATCTCACGGCCTGCAGCGGCTGTAGCTTTGGGTTGTTTGCAGACACAAAAGCCTCTTGGCTCCTGTGCTTGGAGAATAGGAGTGTGGATTGTTGGACCAGCGCTAGTGATTGCTAGGACCAGACCAGCACCTCTCTGTCATGTGACTGTCGTAGGAACCAGAGACAGATATAGTTCGAAGCAGTAGAAGTGGCTTGGATGTGCCACCTGAGCAAAAAAAAAGAAAAGATTCTTTGGCTGCGCTGAAACCTATTAGTCTAAAGAAAATCACCCTTTGACCTTGCCTTCAGTTGCACAGATACTGTGCTCAGCTCCCTCCAAGTCTAGTTCACAGCAACCTGTCAGGGTAAAAACCAAAGAATCGTATTTAGATGTGTGCCTAAGTGCAAGGAAATAACTGTCTTCCACGATGACTTAAGATGACCTAAGTGACCTCACACTAATTGACGTGTCTGTGGTGAAGGTAAAATTTCTTCCCTAGTGCTGAGGTTGACAAGGGACAGAATTAAAATTCTCATTACATATAAAAAAAAATAGAAGATCATTTTATTAAATTGATTAAATTTGACTGATTGTAGGAGCTTTATGGAAATAATGCACAACTCGTTGTAGGTTTTTTTCCCCTTTCTCAAAAATCACCCTTTTTGGATGCAGAGTATTGCAACAATTTTCCCCCCTTTTTTTGAGTTCAGCTGCAATTTCTTTAAACCATTTATATGAATCACTAATTTTTTGAGAGAGGAAAACACATCAGTACTTTAGGGAAATTGTGTGATCTTTATCCTCAAATGTCTTTATTCTGACTGGGTGGGAGATTTCATCATCTGCTAGGCACTGTGACCCATTTAACAGAGCCTACTTCTGGGTGCGCTGTGAACATCCTACTGAGGAACACAATTTCAGCAAATTAACTCGATTTAGCATCAGTGTTACTTTGACCTTCCGTGGCAACATTAATCTCTGGCTAAAACTTCTTCGGTGAATGAAAAAAACATGCAGGCATGGACACTATCAAAAATAACTACTATATGTTTACGTTTCTAATCAAGTTTGTAATTTACTGATTGACATCTTGCTTTGTCTTGTACTAGTCTTAGCTCGGGAAGGCTGTGGAAGGGGAAAGGCTATTTCATCACTATGCTTTCTCCAAACTTCAGCATGGTAAAGGAGATACTTTTTTCTTGACGCTAATAATCTTAATGTAATTTTGCCCTCATTATTTGTAAAGTAGGAAGTCATGAATAATGCTTTGTGATTTAAAATGTTTTCTTGTTATTAACATGAGATCAAGAGAAATAGGCATGAAGGAGCCAAGTTGTTGGTGCCACTTACCAGTTTTTTTCACTCATGAGTTTATTTTAGAATATCGTCGCAACCTGATATTTAAATTATGTAAAACATTGGCCCACTTCTAAGTACCTTTTATTGATTCGTTTTTTTTAGTTTAATGTATTTTGGAGACCCTTAACATCAATCGAATTAAAGAAAAACTAATATGACGCCTAGCTATTATAAATGTAAACCCAACTTTCTGTCTGTATTATCCAGCGAGCTGTAAGTCACATGAGACCCCCTGGAACCAGAGCGGGCCCTGAGGACATCAACATGTGCCCAGTTATTGTGGCGACACTCTGCCTTCGAACTAGACACGTCGCCCAGTCACCCACGTCATTGTACATGTCGGCATTATGACCATGTCCTAGAGTTTTTGAATACTCTTTTGCAAGCTCTGTGTATGTAAGAATCACTCGAGGTCTTGTTTAAATGCAAATTCCAAGGTCTCTTCCCTCAGTGATTTCTAATAAGTAGGTTTCAGATAGTCTCAAGAAACTCATATTTATATATGTATGTCTATCTATTCATCCATCCATCCATCCATCCATCCATCCATCCATCCATCCATCCATGTATCCATCTATCTCTCTCTATCTTCCTTTCAGTAATCTAATAGACTATTCACTGAGCCTTTGCAGGCTAATTGGCCCACACTGATTTCCTGACAAATGCACTATATTATGAAATTGTGTGATTATTTCAGAAAAGTTCTTCTATATCATCAGTGCCTCCATTACCAGCATTCATCATTCTATGCTGTTTAATCTTTAAAAAACAAAGCTAAAAAAAAAAAAGGTTTCACAGCAAAGCTGAGATTCAAGTTTCCCATCCATAATGTTTACATCGTGGTTCGACTTCGAGCGATAATTATACTCTTTCATATAAAAATAGTCTACGAATAAATTATTATATTTCTTCTTTTACTGTTTCGTGTACTCTGATATGACTGGTATCATGTAAGAAAAAGTTAGATTGAAATTAGAATTATTTGGGAAGTGATCTCTAATGAACTAAAAGTCTTTGAAATTAATCGTGAATTCCGAGCAGACATTTTCCAGATGCTTGGTGAATTCTTATGCCTTTATTCAGAGACATGTGTTTTTTTTCTTCTCTTGTTATTAATAGAAAATGTCTTTATTGATCTTTTACAAGTGAGCGCTTTTCTACATGAAGTTGGTCTTCATGGTGGACCCTCATCATTCAGGTCCCTGTAAAATCCTACATCATCAGAGACTGTGGTTCTTAAAACTTGACCCAATGACTCTCTGAGTGAATTTTTGCTTCCTTTTTCTATTGATAAATTGATAATCAAAGCTATAAATATTTGACTTTCATGCAAATGTCAGTCTTCAGAATGACAGACAGTTCAACACAGCTCCTTCCTTTGAAAATGTTGGCTTCTCCCCAACTCAAAGATATTCACTATCCTTTCAAGAATGGTTGGTAAGAGTGTGTTCAAAGACCGTCAACAACTTTTGCCTCCATGTTTCAAATTATCTTTTTTTATGATTAAGAAAGTGGTTTACTTTGATGTGTAGTACAGCTGTGGACAGTGGAGACTTTGGGGTGTGATTGACCCTTCAAACAGAAAAGAAGGGGGAGCCCTGACAATGTGGGAAGGGTCACATTTTTACAAAAAAATTAACCAAGTGGAGCAGATACCCCCCTCTGTGTGCTAGAAATGTAAATTTCTTCGCATCGACCTTGCATGTCATGTTTTACCAAGTTCCTTTTCTCCTTTGTTTACAAAATATAATTATTGTCAACAACTTAAGGTAAATTTAGGGATTAGGATTTGTTTTTGTTTGTGTTGATGACAATCTGCATGGAGTTGCAGGTTACTGGTTGACTACGCATGCTCCATTTTACATGAAAACAATGAATTTTTCAAAATATAAATCTTAACACTTAAAAAAAAACTACAAGCAATATCAAGAGAAAGTCAAGTGAGAAAAATCATCTCGTTACTCTTGGGGGCGTTATTTTTATTTATTGGTATATATAAGCACCTACGTTGAACTACTATCATTTGGGGGAAATAGACATGATTTTAGTCCCTTTTCATCCTTCACAATGAAGACCTGGGGGCCAAGGAAGAGATTTGGGAAGTTTGAACTCTAAAACACCATTACAGTAATCGTCTTGCTCACTTGAAGAATTACGACGTGTATTGACTAGACTCACTCAGTTGGGTAGAACTGGAATCTGTGATCCCTTACTCTCTTCCTTCAAATTTTAATAAAGAAGTTGAATCTCTGATTGCCCTTGTGGAGCCTTCATTCTCAAAAACAAAACAAAACAAAACAAAAAAATAACACTAAATTACTTGACTTAATTAGTATTTATTGAAATACAGGACTGAGCTAGAGGCTTGACATGTCCCGCGGGTATGAGTGCGGTGCTCCCACAGGTAATAGTGAGGTGCTCCCATAGGAGGAAGGCGTTGGAAGACTCAGAGAACGGAGCGGGAAGAGAACAGGAACAGAGCCAGTGAGAACGAGTCTGTTGGGTGAGAGGTGCCCTGAGACTGGACAGCCAGAAGCCTTGTTTTTTTTCCTTAGCAGAGTGAGGGCCGGGGCATTTCCCTCCTTTCTTGCTCAGCTGCGGGCCAGACCCTTGCTTGGCCTGGGAACGCATTTCTTGGAAGCAAGACCGTTTTGCCATTTTCGACTCTGTCTTCCAAGTTCAGGGTTGTTGCCGTTACTATCATTGTTCGTCGCAATGGTCTCCGGAATGTAACCCTAAGAGACTGTCGGGTGGGGAGACCAGCCAACTGCAGGCAGCCCCCCTTCTGCTTTGGTGTTTGGGTCCGTGCGCCTCGGCGCCGTGATACCGCGCATGCTCGCCCAGCACGCGGGCGCTCCCCCCAGGCTGGCTTTCAAACGCCCCTGTACCCCGGCTTCGGTCTGTCTCTCCAGCTGTATGCCTGTGCTTCTTGCTAGTGACTCCACTTCCATCAAATCCGGTTAACGGACGACACAGCGCCTCTGTCTCCATTGACCCCAAGTCCACCCAGCCTGGAGTTAACTTCTTACCTCTCCCATGACTCGATCACCCAATCTCTCCTCCATCTAAATTTCTTCCTCACGTACTATGTTTCACAATTATGTCATGACATAGGGAATTGTGAGTTTAGGATCTTATATAAAAAAAAAATAGTGCTGCTCGTTGGCTGGTTTTGTTTGTTTGCCTACATCCCTCCTATACATAGGTCTCCGAGTCCTGGAGAGATGAAAGATACTCTTGTGACTATCAGAGTCTCCCGACGCCTCCTCACACAGGCACTGTTTCTTCCCTGAATCATCAAATGTTCTCATAGACTCGATTCTGCCCGTGTTGTTAAGGGAGCCAAGTTAATGTGTTGTGAATATTTCGCAGAAGAGTGATGTCCTAGAGAAAGTATCAGTAGTGATATCTTCAAGTCACTGTATGTGATTTATTTATTCACGTACCTGGACTAGAACTTGTCCAAAGCGTTAGCTTCGCACCCCTATCTCCAATGTATTATTTCGCCATGTTTATTTGATTCATCCGTGTTTCTGTTTCATAATTATTTCACTTTGTATACAAAGTAAGAGATCGGGGGTATTTACATTTTTTTTTTTTCTGAGTGAATAATTTAATGGTATTAGAGCTCGTTCAGCTGATATGTCAACCTACAATTGTCATTTTGATCTTCGTGACTATTTTATTCTCAGCTTTTAATTTAAAAGAATTACATAAGAGGATTATAGAACAGAGAAGAGCTAATCAGTCTCTTTCTTTTACAACTGCAATTACAAAATTACCTTTCCAGTGTATTTTAGTGGCTTTGAGAGAAATAGAAGGGACACACGTCAGGGTGTTTAAAAGATGAGGGGTCTTCTGACCCAAAAGTAGAAGAACCCAGCCATGCTGAACTTTGGAGTATGATTTATATCTCCTAGCAAATGTGTTTTTCTTTCAATTTTTATGATGGATGGACAATATGAGGCCTTTTAAAAAGAGTTGGTATAAAAATAATATAAAGTGTTATATGACAAGGCGAAGTGGTTATCATTTCTGCTGTGAAGTGGGTTCTCTTAGAATTGAGAGAAGATCCTGTGAGAGGGAGGAAAACAAAACTACCTTAGTTAGAGGTCTGGAGTCACTGATTGCAGCCTTAAGAATAAGATATTCGAGCCACGTTTGATTGCCTCGTAATAACTACTCGTTCTTTGTCCCAAGTTAAGGATGGATAGGGACAGAAAGCCAAAAGCATGTTACGTCGTCTTCCGTTCCCGACGCTGGTCCTCTGTGGGCTCAGAGGCCACCAGGAACAAGTGAAGTGCTAGGAACAGGACTATGATGACAGCGTGGAGGGGAAGCTCCCGTCTACACTGCCTGCGTTAGCTACCTGAGCTCACTGCCATGTGACATTATTGTCGCAAACTCGGTGCTTCAAACAGCAGCAGACGTGTAGGATCCCCCAGTTTCTGGGGGCGAGGGCTCTGGGCAAGGCCGAGCTATCGCACAGAC
>JAQQSQ010002234.1:0-11172 GCA_028627145.1 Eidolon dupreanum | reverse complement strand
AGATAGGTGTGTCTACCGAGTTTGTGATTATGATGAGTCAGAATGTAAAATGATGTGAAAGCCAGAGCAATAGATTTATTGAACTAAGTTAAATTTAACAAATTAACAAACAAATAAAATTTAACTAAAATAAATATAGTGCCCTGCATTTGAGTTCACATATCCAACAGCACAAGTACATGAAGAAACAGTGCTTTGCAAGCAATAATGGCAGAAAAGAACCAATAATAAACCCCATATGAATCAAGAGGGGAATGTGACTACAGAAAAAATTAGCATGATCTTAGGTTATAGTAATAAAGCTAAATGTCTGCAAAGTGGAAATGCCACACATTTTAAGGTGGGGTTTTTTTGCCAACATATCTATGATATTTTGCTGAGAATGATAAGCCCCACAATGTGAGAGTCAAACTGGCATATATCTCCAAATGAAATTGATATAATTAAGACTTCATATTTCACAATTTCATAAATTGCATGTTGACGGAATACATGAACTCAGTGTAATCTACAACTAAGTTAATAATGTATAACTATAGGCTGATGTCATTCCCCAACCTTCCTATGAAGATGTAGGATCAGGTAATTACAGTTCCTATCCGTGTAAGCAATCCCAAAATGATGACTGTAAATGGTATACTTAACACAGGTCCTGTTAATTCTACTTCTTATCAAACCAGGACACCCAGCATATTAGGAGCAGTTTCCATTTCTAACATGGAAGAGGGACTTAACCTGACATGGCATGCTGCAATAGGACAATGGGGAACTGGGCAAATAGCAACCAATATTCACTTCTGGGATAAAAGTAATCAAAACTACGAGCATTTGTCACATCTTTAGCATCCAACTCTCAGATGAGGCTCGCTGTGGACAAAAATGCCTGTGGTTGAGTGTTTTTGTTTCCTAGGGCTGTCACAACAAAGTACCACAAACTAGGTGATTTACACAACAGAAATGTATTGTCTCACAGTTCTGGAGGCTAGAAGTCCAAAATCAAGGTGTCAGCAGGGCTGCGAGGTAGATCCTGTTCCATGCCCTTCTCCTAGCTTCTGTTGGTTTGCTGGCAATCTTTGGCATTCACTGCTTATAGAGGCGTCACCCAGATCTCTGCCTTCATCCTCACATGGCATTCTTGCTGTGTCTCTTCACACAGTTGTCCCTCTGTGTCTGTCTCTGTGTTCAAATTTCCACTTTTCATATAGACATTGGTCATATTTGAATAAACCTACCCTAATGCCCTCATTTTAACCTGACTACCTCTGTAAAGACCATACTTCCAAATGAGGTCACATTCTGAGGTACTAGGGGATAGAACTTCAATATATCTTTCAGAGGAAGGGTGGCAATTAAACTCATAACACTGAGTTCACCTTCTTCAGTATCCATTCCTTCTTCCCCTTGAGGTTTAGCTAGTTTCCTGGCTGCCAAGTAGAGAAAACGTTTCCCCTGCCTCCCTTGCAGCTAGGTCAGAGCATGTGACTAAGTGCCAGTCAGGTCCACGTTGAGGGCAAAGACTGTATTCTGTAAGGGTCGCATCCTTTAAAAGGAAAGATGCTTGTGTTTCATTCTCCCTCTTTCTGGTTCCTTAAAACTCGAATGCAGAATATGCAACAGGAACAACACCCTAGACAAGTGCTGTTCAAAAGAATTAATATAAGACTTAAGCCATTTTGAAGTTGCTAGTGGCTGCATTAAAAAAAATAAAAAGAAACAGGTGAAATTCATTTTAACATATTTATTTAATCTAATATGTCCAGAATATTAGCACTTCAGTGTATAATTATAAGTTTTTAAAATATTTTACATTTTTTCTTGGTGTAAAGTCTTTGAAATCTAGTGTGAATTTTACATTTACAGAGCATCTTCATTTGGACCACCCACATTTCAAATGCTGAGGAACCACACGTGGTACTCGGCGACTCCAACGTCTAGTACAGCTCTGGAAGGTGGCGGCAGGACGTCGTAAAGGGACCTGGGTCCCTGGATGCATCTGGGGGGCAGTGCTGTCCTACTGGCCCTAGAGTGCTCAAAACTTTTATTTGAGAAGAAAACAACTTCTATCCTATTTGATTTCAGGGCATTTTGTTATAATAGCTTATCCTATACCTGAATAAATATGCCCATTGGGACCTCGCAGAAGGAACGTGCAGCCTCTCAGTTATGAAACAACCCTCTGAAGAATGGACCGCTTCATGAGTTCACACTGAAACAACCTCGAAAAGCACAGCCTGAATTTGAAAAACTGCCATAGAAGCATTCTCAGCATTGGGAAATACGTCTCAGAATAAACCCATCCAAAAAGCGTACGTGGTTCCTCAGGCTTTTTCTTTTTCTGTTCTCACATTATCAATCTCTACAGTCCCCAGCCAGCTAGCCCACTGGACAACCGAGGAGGAAAGAGGGGAGGTAAAGACGATCAGATCATTCGGCCCCCAGAGAAAATAAAAAATGAAGCCATTCCAGACAGCGCTTCCCAAAAAGTGAAAATAGCTTTCATTATTGTGATAAAAGTAACGACTGGATAATCAAGGTGATCAGAAAACACTGAATTTTCTCATTTAAAAGGAGGTAAGGAAAGTTAAAACTAATTACTATTGTCATCTCTATAGACATACAGGGCCTTTGGCTAAAGCTGACATCTATTGCCATACCAGTGAAAATAACCACCACTATACAGAAAAGATCTTTGGGTGGAAACCCAACTGAAAATCTCCACAGAGTGAATTCAGAAGCCATTTCTGAATTTCACTCACAGGGAGAGGTTACAAGAATTTGTCAAGCAAAAGAACACCAAGGTTAGCAATAGTTTGAAATGATTAGGTGATTAATTTAGAATAAAGAGCTAAAAGATAACAACCTAGATTATTCACTGCTGTATAGACTAGCAGATTTACCCAAGTGGAGAGACCATACTGGTCTCTAGCTGCAGCTGGAATGGTATCAGGTTTAAACAAGAATTATTGGAATTATGGTCTGGGGTAACTAGAATGAAGCTATAATATAGTTAGCCAGAAACAGGGCTCCATTCAGAAATAGATTTTTATTGGCTCTGGAGAAGCATCTATTCTCTCTTACTTTAAAAGTAAAGTCTGAAGTACATTTGCCTCTCAGGAAATAAATGACCTAAGATTTTCCAGATCCTTCCCTGCCAAGGGGAAGCACACCAATATTGGTGAGCTTTGCAACTACAGATGTCACTCGTCGTGATGTAAAATCCTTGCACCAGTCTTTACACTTAGGACAATGGGGTAGAATTTATTTCATGCCGTTGGAAGCTTTTAAGATTTAGGAATGTGATGCCCTGTCAGCAAGTGTGTGCAGTGGTTGACAGTGCAAACTCTGGTATCAAGAAAAACCAGGGTTCAGATGTGTGACTCTGGACAACTAACTTAAATTCCCCGGACCTTCATTTCTTCCTCTGTACAATGCTATAACAATGGTCTTTACTTGATAGAGTTTTATAAGCGTCACATGACAAAGAGCATGCAGAGGGCTTGGTACAGTGCCTGGCACATAGTAAGCATTTAATAAATGAGAACTCTTCTCTTTACTTCTGGTGTAGTAGGTCAGCAATCAGTATGTATTTACTCTTGCTATTAATATTATGTATTAGGCAGTGACACCCACTAAACCATTGTGATACTCTGGTCTCACTCTATTAGACACTGAAAATATTCCAAAGGATTCAGGAGCTGAAGTCTATCTGGGTTCAGGCTCAGTGGTGGAGTGCCAAGGCTTTGGAGAAACTGCTCCAGGATGGAAAGGCATGGAGGTATGTTTTGAATTGAACTGTGCCCCTCACCACCCCTCCCCCAAAATTGATAAGCTGAAGTCTTAAGTACTTCAGAATATGACCTGACCTAGAGCTGGGGTCTTTAGAAAGGTAATCAAGTTAAAATAAGGTTATCAGTTTGGGCCCTAATCCAACATGGCTGGTGTCCTTCTGAAAGGTGGAAATTTGAAGCCGGATACACACAGAGAATCATGTGAACATGAAGGCAGAGATCGGGCTGATGCATCTACAAGCCAGTGACTGATTGCCAGCAAACCACCAGTAGCAAGGAGAGACATGTATGGATTCACCTTCACAGTCCCACGAGGAACCAGCCCCGCTGACACCTTGATCTCAAACTTCTAGCCTCCAGAGCTACGAGACAAGACATTTCCGCTGTTTAAGCCACTCATTTTGTGTTTATGGCAGCCGTAGGCAACTAATACAAGGTGAAATCAGGCAGCAAATAGATTGCCCGTTTAAGAAGGGCTGACAAGACCTGGAAAATATGTAGCATGACACAAACCTGACCAAATTTCTCTCCAGAAGTTTACAAGAGTCTCATATCTCCACCCACAAAGGTCACCTCTGATGTATTTTTAAATTATGTCTATGAAAAAAAGAGGCTTGGCTTTACAATAGATTTGGCCAGGGCTCCACCATCAATAGACCTGGATTTTAAATACTCCCATTTGTGTGTGTGTGTGTGTGTGGCGGGGGGAGGCTTAGGCATCTGTAAAAACATATTATAAATGACTAAAAATTCTTTGAAAAAATACCTTGGCAGAGATGTGATTATTGACCTTCATGAGAGCTGTTCTCTAAACAGGCAAGAAATTCAGACTCCTGTCTGAGCAGAATGTGTCTGGTTCTTCAAGATTCACGGGGTGTGTGCTTTTCTTTGGCTGAAAGCTGCAATCGTTAGTAACTGCTGTGTAAAGAATACCATCAATTTAATCTGTCATGGAGCCAGCCATTTTGAATTGGCTGCTTTGATTCTTTTTTTTTTTTTATGGAATGTCCGGTGCTTTCCTATTACAATGGAAAACATAATTGGGAACAAATCTTTCATAAAATTAAACATACGCCCACAAAGTAAACTCTGAAGATCTCGATCATGTTTGAGAGGTATGTCTCAAGATTTGTTACAAAAGATCTTTCAACCCCATTTCCCATCTGTCAACCTCCACCCATTTCACTCAAGGCACTAAAAATTGGCATTTACAAAGAAATTCCAGAAGCCTGAGCATTTTATTAGCAAAGGGAAATCCCAGACTTCTTGGCCTCATTTCTCATGATGACAGCTCATTTTTCCATGTGGAACCACATACTAGTTGCTGCAAATATTTAAAGAGGTAAAAGAAGTCACTTTCAAACTGTACTCATAAAAGATATAAATAATGACGATTTAAAACTGTGCTCACTTTATAAGCATAAAAATCAATTATATCCATTTTAAAAATGAGAATGAAATATTTATAGTATTCTTAGTAAAAGACTCAAAACCATGTCACTCTCCTGGGCTCCTGAATGAAGAACTACAATCTCACATGTCAAGGGCAATTTTTTGAGACAGAATCTACCCACTGTGCTACGTACGTGGCTGGTTCCCCTGCATTACCTTCTTCTCCCCTCCTAACCATCCTTCCAAATCCTACCCATCCTCTACCTGAAAGAAGCCCCACCTCCACAAAGCTCTCTCAAATTTTGCCATTTCCAGTGATTCACCCCTCTCTGAAAATCTACAGCATTAACCATCCAGACTCTGCAATTTAACAACTGGTTGATACCATTCTGAGGGTCTCTTTAATATTTCTATTCTATATGATCTGTATTTTTGCATTAATTATTTCTTAAGTGTGATTTTTCTCCTCCCACCTCAGTTTGTTGGTTTCTTAAAGACAAGAACCATACTTCACATTCTTCTGTCTTCTCTCTACTGTCTAACCCAAGTTTATGAATGCCCGAAATAAAATTATAATGGGGAACTGAAAAATGCTCTCCGCTGTAGAAGGACAAGTGTTTAGCTCCGTAACTGTCTTTGGCCTCTGTGGGTAGTCTGCAGGCTCCCAAATACATTCAGGGATTAAAGCAACTAGATAAGGACATTTATCTGACCACAGTCCACAGAAAGAGGTTCAGTTCCCTATTACACTCACATAATTCCACCTTTGATGTGGTAGTCATGTAAGTGTTCCAGAAAAGATACTCGGATTAAATCTCTACCCACATGGTGGTGCTGGGGTGGCAAAGTAACCTAAAGCCCACCCACGAGGGGTGGGGAAGGGGCTCCTTTGGGCCACTCTTGTCCTTTTTCACTCCTGGGTTTTGCTCTCAATGGCCACAAGCTGATCAAGCTGCAGACCTCCCAGACACAGGCTGGCTGAAACGCGATCATGCCAGCGGGTCACCTGCCTTCTCTTTATGAAAGCACGAACATGATCTGCTGTCTCTCTTCTTCCTACCCCCCAGAAACACAAAGAACCCTTTCTTCCTGCTTCTCCTTTCAGCCTCACGCAAAGACAGGCAGGAAAATTTGATGGCTGATGATTTAGGTTCCTTCTTTGAGAAAGACCACTCACTTCGGATAAAGATTATAATTTGGCTCACTTAACTGAATATAAAAGTTTAAAATTTGTTTTTCTTGTAACAACTGATTATATACACACACACACACACACACACACACACACACACACACACACACACACACAAATTTCAAACCAAAAAGGCACACATTGGAAAGCCAGCCCCTCTTCCTACCCACTCCCAGTTCTGTTTTCCTCCTCAGAAGCAGCGACTATTATCAGATTATTCTGCCCTCCGGATGATATACACTGATCCAATCCCACTTTTTAGCGTGTGTTTCTGATTAAGAGAAAGGAATAAATATTTATGAAGCATCTCCTAAGTGCTAGGTCCTAAGATGTGAGTTTTACACGAGCATATTTAACCTTCATAACAACTTTGTGAGGCTAATATTTTCTCCACTTCTCAGGGGAGGAACCTGAGGTTCAAGAAGGGTAAGAGATTTGCCCAAGGCCACACGCCTAGGTCCAAAGTCGCTCTTCCAAGCTACTGCCGGGATTGCCCTGTTTCATAAACTCAAATCTCCAGCCAAATTCCCTCTCTCAGGAAACCTGGGCTCTGGAATCGGGCGACTCTGGCACAAAAACTGGTTGTACAGCTTAGAGCTTGAAGGAGCCAGACGAGTTACTGTGCCTCCCTAGATCTCAGTTTCTTCATCTGTAAAATGAACCTAAGGAGAATACCTGCCACTTAAGGTTGTGGCAAGATTAAAGGGTTTTACATAAAGAACTTGGCATAGCACCTGACATGACAACAAATACTCTGTCATGGGTAGTTACTATTATCACACAACTGATGAAGAAATGGGGGTTTGAAGTGGTTTTATTTTTTGTTTTTGTTCTCCCGCATTTAGCCGTACAGTGGTGTGGTTCTGAGAAGCAGTTTGGGATGAGTTTGGGGATCTATTTGATATTTTCTGGCCCCATTATACCAATTTTTTTTGTTCTCCTTCCTTAAAGCTTACTCTTCCAACATTTCTTCTCTTAGCACGAACTGCCAAACTAACAGCCTTTCTGCTGCCAAACCCCAGAAGCTTTTAATAGAATTATTACCGTGATTTTTTATTGTGGTAATATTTGTTTTTATTTAAAAACTAGATTCCAGCAACACCCTCCCTATTGTCACCAGTTTTTAATTTTTAAACCAAAAGTTTATGCACCTACCATTTCCCCCTGCCTCTATTCATATATCATGCAACTCCAGACTGATTAAATTTTGTTAAAATAATCTCAACTTGCATAAATGGAAGCTACCCAAATTCCATTGGCATGGAAAAGACATTTGTTAACCTGGTCACAGAATCTGCAAACCCGGATCTGCTCAGCTGGGCAACATTTTCCATTTAACTACGTTCTCCTTCTTAGCAGAAAGCCAAATGAGATCTGTAGGCTACAGTATCATATGGCCAGCAGATGAGGAGGTCAAAGGGAATTTCTCAGGAGAGTGGCAGAAGGAAAGAGTGAAGGAAGTAGATAGTCAAGGCTCTCACTGGCCAAAGGCTAGTTGAATGACGTTGGCCAAGTCACTTCACACTCTCTGAGTTTTGGTTAACTTACCTGAAGAATGAGGTGAAACCAGCTTTGTTTTAAAAGCCCTTTCTAGCTCTAACTTCCTTTAAGTGAGACAAGATTCTGCAGTCATCCCACAAGCATCTTTTCTAGTCTGGGTCTTATCATAGCAGTAAGTTATATGTCATGATGCAGCCTCAGGAGATAAGCTTCAGCCAAAAGGAGGTGTGTGTGTGTATGACATGTTAGCCATAAAAGACACAGTCTCTATGTATTGCAAAAATGTGGTTGTGCCAAGCTGTCATATAATTCACGGCAAAGCAATAAAATCCAGGTTCACCTTTAATTATCTAATGTTAAATGATAACCAAGCAAGCCCATCATGAGGGTGACATATCTAGAATTCCATCGGATACCCGTCTATGAATTTCTCCCATTCAATAATTCTACTCGAAGCATCTGGAATGCAGCTAGTACAAGACTGAAATCTCAGCAGGGTTTATGAGGCGACCTTTTGTTAAAATATCATTGTGTATAATCCTGCTGCTGTATTATTTTTTTCTATTTTCTCCTCTGGGAGACATAGTTTCATAATGCTGACATCATAGCTGGTTCCTCCAATCAAAAGTCTTTTAAGACGGGTAACAAACAAGTAAGAACCCCAGGAATTCAGGGGGAGTGAAGGTACAGGCAGCAACAGATGTTATTGTTTTACCACAAAAGCCTTAGCAGTTAAAAAGAGCTCCCTTAAAGCTAAAGAAGAACCATGTGAATATGTAATTCCTTCACCAGTCTCATGAGGCTAGCTTCCTCTAAAAATGACATTCTGAATCAGATTTGGGGGATTTAGAAGTGCTAAGGATTTTACTGATTCCTTTCTTTAAGATGTTTGACTGTGCCTTTTGCAACAAGGCACAGACTCCAGGAATTTAAATATGTCAGTTTTGAAAGCTATGCACGCAAACAGCCAGGAACCCAGAGCATGCCGTTCACAAAAGCCACCCCGAGCTGGAGCCCAGCGCGCTCTAGTTTCTGTAGTTGATTAACCCAGCGCCTTATCAAGGCAGGAGTGGAGGACCGCGCCTGCAGCCTCGGGAGCACGGCCGGAGCAGCCAGACGGTGAGTCACCGCGTACTTACGTCGCTCTTCCTGAACTTCGCTTTCAAGCTCTTCATGTTTAGTCCATTCACCTTCCAAAGCTCTAGAGGAGATTTTTCAGCACCTAAACAGAGAAAGAAAGAAATTAAGTATCTCAGGTTTCCAAATCAATCCTACAGACATCCCCCTTAATTGGCTCATGATGTTGGGCCCTGGGCAGGAGATTTGGGTTGAGTTACGAAGGTGGTTGGAGGTAAGAGCTATGATGTGGTAAAGAATGTATGTTTTATCCACCCATGATATTACTCTCTGGAGCCCTCTGACATTTTTAAGTTAACCAAATCTTTAAATTTACCTCAACTTCCCAAACATTAAAAGTAGAACAAGTTTAAGTCACTGCTTAACTGTCATTATACAAAATGCTGTTATCTAATGTCAGACTAATACCTCTACAGATGCTTCATGTGACGATTATACCATCCACCGCCTTTTGACGGGTCACCATAGTGAAAAATGATAAGGACAACTGTTCATATTCTAGATGCCACACATTCCCTATTTATTTTTCTTAGTGTGGTTCCATTCCCCCCTCTAAATGCACAGGGCAGTTAGTAAAAATGCCAGGAACAACAAAAACTCCCTCAACAAATATCTCATTCCTCAGGAGGCCACTCTAAACAATGAAAGACTCCCAGGTCCTTGTGGGACCCCGCCACTCCAAGTCAGAGCTGAAAAAGTCCTAAAGAAATCACCTGACTTAGGAGGGGTCTATGGTCCCCTGGAAAGTAAATGTAATTTTCTTTAATATATATGTTTTTTTTTTTTTTTCAGAGAAGAAAGTTCCTAGTTTACACTGGATTCTGCGAGGGGGTTGTCGCTCGTCAAAAGTTAAGACTCTTGACCGAGTCTAAGTCTCTCGTTTTCCAGAGGTAGAAACAGAACTTCCAAGAAGTTAGGGAACCTGCTTATACAGCCACAAAGCCTATTTATATGATGGAATTCAGGACCAGACCCCAAAGTCTAATAGATGAATGCTTTCTCCACTGCCCTCCAGCTTTAAAGCTAAAACCTAAAAGCAGAGCCCCATGATAATATGTGGTATGGACTTTATCCTTTTCATTCTTGAACCTGGAAAATGTACAAAGTGTAGAACTTTTGCATTTAGGTCAAAAAGGCAAGGAAATCTACGTGGAAGTTTGTATCACATGTGATCATAAGTGCTCTATAAATGTCCTTCAAGCCTTGACTGAGAGCAGGTAAACTTTAACAATTCTGTCCTTTTGAGAACTAAGAAATAGTGGTCATATGTTTACCATACATAGCTGACCATTATTTTTCCAAAGCTTTTTAAAGTCGACTCCTGTTCCTCTACCATTCTCATCATTCTGGACTAAACTGATCTGAAGAAACAGATTCGGGGAAATAGAAGCAACTGCATGACTGTATTCATCCTGCCCCATGTCCTTTTGGCTGCCTCCACAAGTCCACTGACTCTGTGGCTTCTAATGTGTTTACTTTCGTTATTGCCGCTGCCATCAAGCAGGGCCCTTGGATGAATGGTTATAAAAACCCACTCATCATAAAGCACTTCGATGACATTACTCTGGAGGCCACACTTTTACTGAGGACTCTCTGTGGTCGCTTTCAATCTCCCCAGCGTGGTAGGGAGAAGTGACAAAATATGTGTTGCCTTGGAAACTGTATACACTATAATTAAACCTTATTACCTGCCAAGCATTTAACTACAGAGAAGGCTGTGCTGGTATCTGAATAGCAAAGTGCAAACTCCCAGACAGTATTTCTCAAAGTTGGCCCCTAGTCAATCTGAATCAGAAGGACGTGGAGACAATTTTCTAAATGCAAAATCCTAGTTTGCATCCCATGGAAATTGAATGTCAGGGAGCAGGGCCCAGAAATCTCCTTGGTTGAATCTTTGCACGCTGAAGTTTGAGAACCTATAATAGAGGTAGGTGGAACAGGCAATATGCTTGATGGAGTTGCACTGGTTTATAAAACAGCCCTTCTTCACAACAAAACAATCTACCTTTTGATGAATCCAAGTATATATAATGATAACCAGATATTCCCAGGCTGCTAATGGCTAATGGTCCTCTACCAACTATAGCTAGAAAATGGAAAATCATCCTTGGAGTTCAATTCCTTCTACCCTTTAGGTGAAGTGCTAATAACTAAGGAAAGAAG